>OX382258.1:33916960-34151439 GCA_947507595.1 Pyralis farinalis | reverse complement strand
GGGCATCATCGGTTATGAAAGTAGAGTTTTGGACTACAATGCATGTTGTTTGTTAAGGTTTTTTATATAAAATCTGGAAGGATTTTTTTTTATATTGGCTCCGCATCGCCTGTTGGTAAGCGAAAAGAGGAGCCCAAATTGCAGCGGCAACTGACAAAGGAGTACAGTGTCCTATCAGTTGCGCTACCATGCTCGCCCGCAAGGTGCTTCTTCACGCTTCGTTTGAAAGATCCCATATTGCATAGGAAGGAGGAAACACATGTGCAGGCAAGGCGGTCCAATTTTTAATAGGACACAAGCACACTTACAATACAAGGAGCAGGATTTACTGCTAAATACAGCAACTGAGGAGTTTACTGATAACCTCACTCACTCGCAGGAACATAAAAACTCTCCATCGATATGTAAGTTGTCTTTTGCAAAATAACGCCTGAATCTATCTACTGCCCTCATTGAGTTATTTATCTGTCTGTTTTTTTTATATATGGAGCTGTTTTGATGTACCCTGTTTCTCGTCTTGTAAGGTTTGATCTAAATTACTTTGTGTGCTTCCGCTATCGATTAGTCCATGCCAGCCAGCGAACTACTGCCAGCCGGCACCCACCCACTACCGTTAGTAGATGCATGCTGCCGCTGCCATGGCTGCTCCGGTCGTCTTTGCGACGCGTGTTTCGCATCTCCACGAGGTGGTCTCAGGCGCTGTAGATGTTAGTCGTTAGAATGATATGCTACGAATGACAAATCCATCGCAGTGCTGTTCTTTATACAGAGTTGGAGGAGGCCGTGGAAGGGGTGAAGGAAAAGATACTTATTTAATACCAATATTAAGTTCTAAAAATGAATATTTCCCATACTACTCTACAATGTATTCTAATATCTACATTATATATCGTGAATTTTAAGCTTACTGTTTCGTTTTTCATAATTATATTTATTCTAAATAAAAGGCATGATAATTTGCATCATATTCATTGGATTGGATAGAGAATATTGTGAAAATTTTGAAACGATTTGTATGCAGTGGAATAAAACAATAAAATAAGGAGATACTTTAAACAGGCGAGAAATAGATAGGTATACAGACGGTTCTAAAACAACGCCTTGTATTAGAATCGTAACTTATATAGAAATATATATTGTGATTGGCTTTGCTGGGTTCGCATTTCTTGTAACAAAATAATTTGTTTAAAGTAGAGAAAATAAGAGATAGGTAGTGGGAGTTTTAGAAATATATAGCGCATCAAAGTAGCCTGTCTGGGGAAATTGAAGGGTTGTTGTATTCCTGCATGCGAGTGAGTTCACCAGAAAGCTCCTAAGGAGTTTCTGTGTTAGGAGCAGAGGCATAATCGTGCAAATGATACTTCATGTATTGCAAGCTTTCATAGACTACGGTAACCTTTACACCAAATGTATCTTATGTTTGTACGCCTCCCGACAATGTTTATAAAAAATAAAGTATTTTAATAGAACATTCTTGTAAGCAGAATGCTTAACAAGACAAATAACTTCTAAGACCGTATCCTCGCGTGTATTTTCTCTCAAGTTAAATAACCCCACGTATTAAAACACAATACAGCGTGCAATATATTTTACACCAAATTATTTTCACCCTTTGCCCCATAAATTCCCCTTAAATCCGGGTAAAAATAACCGAAACATCTGACGTTGAAGTCCCAACAAGACATTTCACTGACTACCTACTTCCCCATATGGGCTTAGTGTAAGAAAAAAACAGTAACTAAAACTTGTTCAAATTTATTTGGATCTAGAAGTCAAATAGTAGTAGTAATATAATAATGTAACAATATATTCATTTATTTATTTCTGCAGAGGTTTTACAATAGCTTGTTATAATAGTGCAATTAGTGTAACGATATATATATATATATATATATATATATATATCAAGTGAGAAACACTGCTTGTTGTAGATTTCAAAGAAACCTGTAATACAAGGTCACCAGGGCCCTCCGCAGAAGTGGTGTAGGCAACAGTAGTTTTCTGGTACTTACATAATTAATAGGCAATAGTCCATAGTTGGAGAACAAAGAATCGATACTTTACGGAAAGAATATGCAGGTCTCACCTTTACCGGGTGTGTCTTATGTCTGTCTCCAAAAGAGTGAATGAAATATATATAGGTCATCTCAATCAAGATTTGATCAGCTCGGCGGTGGAATGGCTAGCGATAGCTACTTTAGCATCAAGGCTTGTGAGTTCTATTCTCACATTAGGCAAATATTTCTGTGTATAATAAATAATAATAATAAATATTGTCGGACAAATTACACAGCGCCATCTAGCCCCAAAGTAAGCGAAGCTTGTGTTATGGGTACTAGACAACTGATAAACATACGTAAATACATTTTTTTTTTGTAAATACATACTTATTATACATAGAAAATACCCAGACCAAGACAAACAGACATGTTCAAGCACACAAATGTTTGTACTGTGTGGGAATCGAACCCACGAGCGTTGGTGTCAAAGTAGCGTAACAACGCGTTTCACCACTGCGCCACCGAGCTCGTCATGTATGTATGTATGAACATATCTGTTCGTCTTGGCCTCGCTGTTTTCTGTTTTATAATATAATATATCTGTAAATATATAATTTACAGAAATAAGTATTTAAGTATATTTATCAGTCGCCCATAGCCTAACCTTTGCTTAGTTTGGAACTAGATGCCGCTGTGTAATTTGTATAATATTATATTATTTTAATATTTTTTGTACAACAATATCTCATTATAATCCTAGTGACATAATTTAACTCAATAATTCGACTTTAGAATTGAATTATCATTGTATTTAGCTTCTTAAATCATTTAGGTGGCAAACAAATGCACGGCCACTAAACTGAGCCCCCAAGCTTACTGTTTCCCGTGTACACTGTGCCATGAGTTCGATGCCCGTGCAAAATAGAGCGGGAAATTATTGCCACCCCCACCCACTAGACAATTGTGTGACACCATGCGTGTTATGGGTTAGGTTACGTTTTATGTTTAATTTTTGTAGGTGTCAGTGTATGCGCCATGTAGGGCAACCTACGACATTATTTATGTGTTTTTTTATAGTCACATTTGTACTTTCATTTTGTTACAATTTTACGTGGTATCTGATCGTACATTTTGTAACTCAGGTTCTTTAGTGAATTCCCGTGTAAATGCGGGTCGGTCGATGTTTTTTTTTTTACTACATCTTGTAAATAAGAATACGGGCAACTTATGTGGTTACCAAAACGCTTGCAACAGAAGGATTAACATTTGAGTTCTCCCATTACTGCGGCTGTTTTAAGAGACGTACGGCGCATCAAAGCTGCCCGTTTGAGTAAGTAACTCCACCTTACAGAAAATCGCAGCCAAATAACAGCTCCCTGTACTGTTATTGTGTTCCTGCAAGTGAGTGAGGCTAGGTTTAGTAACCTCCTAAGTACAACTCCTTTGGAGGTTCCTGGTAAACTCGCACTTGTAGCTATGTTAGCAGTAGGAGTGGCAACGCTCAAGTGACACTTCCTGTGTTGAAAACGTTTGTAAACTACAGTAACCACGTTACATCAGGTGGTCAGTATGCTTGCATGACTCCTGAATTGAAAATAAATATATATATAATTTGAAGAAGTCTCTTAGATCTACACACAATCGGTTTATGTACTTACCAAAGAAATATTGAATATTATTTATCATAACAGAATAGGGAAAAATGATATTTCTGTATCGTACATATATAAAACGTAGCGACCTAATCGGATAGCGACCAAATCATCGAATGGTTCAATTCAACTAAAAGCCAACATCAAAATACCCACGCTTACGTGGAACCAAATAAGTTCTGGAAACACCTATTTTAAGAAGTTTATAAGGTTGTGTTGCTAGCTATACAAGTCACAATACTGGCCTCGCGTGTATTGTTTATACGTTATTAATTGGTATTGTAGATCAAATATCCTCGTCGCTAATGGTTTTGTATACGAAGAAAGGTGCACACTGACTTTGTTTATCACATGCAGTAGGTGGTCGTGAAACAGTGATAGCCTGGTGGATATAGAACTGACCTATTGAGTAATTAATCCCCGGTTCGAATCCTGGCGTATATACCATTAAATTCGTGTTTTCGGATTTATATACGTTATTTGTAATTACCACTCCCGCGGCGGTGAAGGAAAACATTTCAGAACAGGAAACCCACATTTCGCCACGATGTTTTCCTTGTACAAGGAATTATATTTCGAAGAACGTGTGAACTAATCTAAGACATGTCTGGTATTCCCCGTGGGTTGTGGAAGTGTGCGTACTAGGTTTTTTGTACAACCTATGTTCACAAAATAAATACACTGAATTGATTTTTTTTATATAACATCGACAAACATGGCCCGCTTTATATGAAGCTGTTACCATTGCCTATTAAGAGATTTCGCATTAAGGTAGCCCGTTGAGGAAATTACCTACACCTCGTAGGAACTGCAGCTAAATTACAAGCTATGGTGACTACTTTATACCAAATGGGTCTTATACTTATATTTCTAGAGGTCATATAAAAACGCCTCAATTTAGATATTGAAACCATTTTTCAAAAAACAGCTAAGGTTCAGGCGCAGGCAGGTGGCAGGGTCATTAGATCCACCCGGCACCCGACCAGCACCGCCTCGTCGTTCGGCGTCTACTCGTTGTCACCGAGTGGTCCACCAGACGTCTGCGCGTGGACAGCTTGCGAGCGAGGCGATCCGGTGACGATACGGAGTTGATGTAATGAGCGCATATCATCATAATAATACTAACCGCTCGAGGCGAGGCGAAGCGGTGCTGCCATGCAATTCTCTAAGCGACTCGTAATGGCTGTGTGCGTCGCTGTGATCACAGATGTCACAGCTTTGACATCGTCTACTGCGATCACGGCTTTTTATTTGGTATTCTATAAGGTTGTAAGTGTACGCGAGGCTGTTTGCCTTGTAGAATTCCACTTCCAACGCAGCCTTGCGGCGCTAGTGACGCACAACCATGAAAAGCGACACTAAGGAATTGCAATTTTGTGTTCAAGGCTATAACAGCCGATGTTTCCGAGGATGTAAGGATGTTTGCTCTTACAGAATTGCATGGCTGGTCGGGTGCCGAGTGGCTCTAATGAGCTATGACCTATAGATTGTGTTTTTCCATGGGACTGCAGTTTATATCGGGTGAGTTATAGGCGTGAAGCGATATTTTTTTTTATTGCAAAATCATGTCATATGATTTCCATAGTTTATTTACTTCGTGCTCCTTACGTTGTATAAAGATTTCGATTGAGCCGAGGGTTTTGTACTTCACAAAATTCAGACAAATGAGTGCGTACTAAGTTTTCTGTGTAATCTGCTAAGCTAATTAGGAATTGAATATAGCTACTCTCAGATAGCGCTGTGATCTAGTGTCACTATGTCCATGTGTTTGGTTTCGTGGCTAATTGAATAGAACTGCATATACATTGCGGGCGTTACTGCACAGTGCTGTGTTGAGTAGGCATTAGTTCGGGTGCATTTACATTGCCAAAATTGAGATAGCCTACGCATTTTCCTTTCATAATTAATTTCAGCGAGCTCGGTGGTGTAGTGGTTAGTAATACTTTGACACCAACATCCACAGGTTCGATTCTCATATAGGACAAATATTTCATTGTATAAACGTGTCTGTTTGTCTTGGTCAGGGTGTTTTTATGAGAGGTAGGGAGTATCAAAGCAGCCCGTCCTGCAGCTCCTTGGAAGGTTGTTAGGTTCCTGCGAGTGAGCTGTTAAGGAGTTGCAGAGGTCGCACAAGTGATACTTAATGTATTGCAAGTGTTCATAGTCTACGGTAGCCACTTTACATGCTTGTATGTCTCCCGGCACTGTATATAGGAAAAAGGCCGTAAAAGCGTGTAATGTCTCTGCATCCAGTGATTCCTTCTCACCTGCATGAAACAGTATGGTCCGCTCGTGTCGGAAGGCCCTTCGTGTTAAGGCGCTTAGTGCTGATGATTAGCGCGATAAAAAAAAAGTACTTGCTTGCAGGCTACATTTTAAATTCTTGTAAATATTATCATTGTTTTAATTCATATGTCAAGAACAAGAGGGTTCTATAGTACAAGGCAAACATTCCAATCGATTTAAAAAATCCATAAAAATAAATATTTTTCAATGAAGAAATTCCTCTGCCAAGTCTAAGTTGGGTTTTGAACGACGACTTTTCGATTGTTCGTCGAATGCCCTTTCAACTGAGCTACCTACCATTAAAGTTTGTAATTGTAGCGAATTTTTGAATTTCTTTATAGTCCTGTAAAGTCATTAGTCACAAGTAGATTATTCATAATAATTGAGCAAAGATAGCCTAGTAGATAACGAACCGGCCTATTCATCAACTGGGCCCCAATTCAAATCCAGACGGGAAACCCGCACCGCACGCCCAAGAAATTATATTTCGAAAAACATGTGACCTGTCCTTAGAAAGGTCTCCGTTTCCCTCTAAGTTGAGGAGGTGTGAAGGTTGTCGCTGCATGTAAAAAGTCGGTATCTTCGACAAATCCTTAGGCTAAAGTAGCGGACGCCGCTAATCATAATAGATTAGGAAACGGGATAATGTTAGAAAGAAGAGATTTTTAATAATTGAAAATTGCAGATCTTGTTAAAAATCATTTAAATTTGATTATCAAGAAACTACCCACAATAAGCTTTGTCGTTGAAATTTGAAAACCCGCCGCGGGTTGTGCATTAACAGTTCAAGAACTAATCAAAAGTTTTATATTAACAAGCAATTGTCACAAAGACAATTATAGTGGACTTGTAGTTAATTAATTTGTTCCCATACAAGTATTTCCAAATTGACTTATTACAAGAACTTAATTACTACTCACTTGACTTGTTTGAGGGTGCATTAAGGACGTTACGGGCAATGAACGCCGTGGACAAATAATAAGCTTATTCTTGTTATTGTAATTGTTGGAAATAAGCAGGCCTGAATATTAGGTTACAATAATATTGTTGTTTTTGTAGCCAAGTAAATCAAACCATTTGACATTGCGACACCCAACCTTATTTTACCTCAATATATCTGGAGACTACATTCTCCCAGATCTATTTTGCTACAGTTGCTCAATTCCAGAAGCTTTACCATCACTAAAAACTTTGGGATACTTGATCTGCTCTCCAACGAAGTTCAGTACCTGGATGAGAAGATTGGTGTGTTCAACTGAACGAAACAGTACTTTAGCTCAGGACGAAGGTGCTATAAAAGCCACAAGTAGCCCCAAGGCCGCATATGTAGTGTAGTCCTCTTCAGGCTTTGGCACCTGCATGTTATCTTTGGCTTTTGCATTGTGTTTCCATTCAGAAACGAGTTGTGAGAATTTTTGATGGTCACACAAGACAAACATTTGTGTGCATGAACATGTCTGTTTGTCTTGGTCTGAATGTTTTAAGAGTGGTAGTGTGCATCAAAACAGCCCGTTTGGGGAAGTGCCTCCTCCTCACAGAAAACCACAGCCAAATAACAACTCCTTAGAGGGTTGTTATGTTCCTGCGTGTGAGTGAGGTCACCAGTAAGCTCCTGAGGAGTTGCTGTGCGGAGGAGTCATCACACGAGTGATACTTAATATATTATAAGCGTTAATAGGCTACGGTAACCACTTTACATGAGGTTGGCCGTATACTTGTATGCCTCCCGACGTTGTAGAAATAAAAAGAGGCGAAACCAGACCTTTCTTAGGTTAGGTCACACGTCTATGGAAACATAATTTTTGGACGATTGGGTTTCCTCACAATGTTTTCCATCACCTGAGGGAGAGGGAGAGCTCGATGGCGTCGTTGCGCGTGTCATTCTCGCTTAAGCAACGTCGACTGCAGCCTGTCTATGGATTGGTTTATCTATCTCGAGTTTCTCCGTGCTCGGAGAGCATGTCAAGCCGTCGGTCCCGGCTGTTGTCGATAGATGACAGTCGTTAAGCTAAGTCAGTGGCCCTCGGGCGGCTTTAAAACACTGCCCTCTGCCAATCCGCATTTAAGCAGCGTGGTGGAGTATGCACTAAACCCCTTCGGTTGAAGGGAGACCCGTATCCCCGCAGTGGGATGAGTAAGGGTTGATGTGGTTTTCCATCACCGCTGAGCAAGTGATAATTATAAATATGTAACAAATACGAAAACATGAATTATAAGCAAATAAAAATATACCAACTAGATCGTTTAGCAGCCGCGAGCGCTTTAATAGGAATAAAATAAACTCGATCACCGTAACATGTTCATTTACAGTTGATTGGACAAATATTGTACATTTGTGAACAAGAAAAAAAACATTTCATTGTTTCGCTCCCCATACATCAGGGGTGGGATACAAAATGTCACACAAACGTCACAGGGTGTCCCCTGACGAAGGTACAACCGTATTTACATAAAATACACAACAGGAAATAAACTAAATGAATTCACTCATAACGTTAATAATATACTTTGTTTATTATAAGCTTCTGTTTGATTTCAGTATTTATTTGTTGCTTCGCAAAAATATTTTTACTACAACATTTATATACACTCAAATCTTATCCTTATTATATGCATACGTATAAATATATGGATGTATATCTTCACGCCAGGTCTCTTGCGGGATAGACAGAGAAAACCGAGTGCCATAAAACACCGTCCTTACATACCTTACTCTACTTGCACCTTGCTTGCTGCTTTTTCAAGTCTTGTATGTATGTGATATCTTTATTCTGCAAAATAATAAAAACTTACACAAAGAAAAAAATTATATAAGTAGTACAAAATTGGGCTTTATACCCTTTACAAGATCTCTTGCAATTGAATATTGCTATAACACCGGAAAGAACTATTGAAAATTAGATTTTACACAACGTAAAATTATCATTTAATTAAATAGTAAATAATTATTAATGAGATAACAGTAACTTTAGCAAATTACCTTTTTAGCACCAATTTCAGTATCAAACAAATTCAGACATTTTTACGTACTAACCTAATATAAAAATTAAGATTTTTAGAAATTGGATTTCCTTAAGCTTCTGTTCGCCTACAAAGGTTAATTGCGATTGTGAAAAATGATTACAATGTCCGTCATTCGATCAAAGGAGTTTTTTGTCCGTCTGGACGTTTCGCGTTCCTGCATAATTACATCATGCGGCAATGATCGATTACACATTTTTTCTTGATAAAAACTTGCACATTTTTGCATAATGTTTGGAAAAAAAAAGAAAAAGAAAATGCGAACGTAATTCCTGATTTTAGGAATTATGTTCTCATTTCAAGTGCATTTTTGTGTATGTTACGCCAGCCACATCTTGACCAATATTTTTACGTACCATACGCCATTATTTTATTTTCACAAATGGGAATATTATTTTACCATTTGTTTTTGTTGAAAGGTACCTAGCGATAGTTGGCATTCATGCAAATTTGATTAAGTTGCGAATTCATTGAATTCGATTTTTATGTGATTGTAAACCGTCATCGGGATAGTGAATAGCCTACAACCTTCTTCAAGAATTGGACTGTCAAATTAAAAATATTTTGTCAAATATGATTAGTAGGTACATCCATTTATTAGCGCATTCAAACAAACAAACTTCTCTGCTTTATATATTAGTATATAGATATTACAAGATATATCTAACATAACTATCATCGTTTGTTCGGACATGTAGATAGAATGCAAGAGCATAGGATGACGAAACATATGTCACACATTGTGTATGTGCGACAATAGAACGGTGTAGGAGCCGAGGAAGACCAAAACTCACCTACCATGACCAAACTGGTCGTGGATTATAAGAAGGTGGTATCAAGAGCCCTCAAAATCGGCGAACGTTAATAACACAGTGAGATGTGAAAGCACCGAGTCATGTGGCGCAACTCTACCTACCCCGCAAGGGATTTTGAAAGATTTGGTGAAGTTATACATCCATATATCTTACATTCTTAGCTACATACTGAATGGGTACACTATAGGGTTTACGAGATGACTTTTTCTTATTTTCTTTATTTTTTCTCAGCTTTTAAGGGGAGTGTAGTGATGTTGAATAGCCCATACCTTCCTTAAGAATTGGAATATCAAATGCAAGCAAGGAAATTTTGAAATCCGACCGATATTTCCAGAGCGCGTTCAAACAAACACTCTTTCGCTTTATTGTGATAGTGTAAACGAATAGTAGATATTTTTGTGGAATCCTTTAAATTTAAGTCGACTTTGGGGCAAATACCACTTGAGTCTTCTAACTTAAGAGTACAAAGTCATTAAATGCGAAGTTGCAGGAATAGCGTAGTAATTTTCTAAATTATTTCTAGCTACGGAAAGCCATTTCTTTTCATTACCAGCGATAATGGGTTACTCTTGGTCATTACATTAAATCCTTATTTAATAGTTTTAACATATTTTCACGCTATTCTTTGTGGAGTATGCCGTAAATTTAAAAATAAACTTTTGTGGTCAAAGGATACAATGTTGCCATTTTATAGGTCTGCGCATTTCTAGTGTAAGAGATTACTTTGCATTTGCAGTGCTGGAGTAGGGCACACGTATTAAGAAATGCTTTCAATGTGTGTTTAAAATTTAAGATATATATATATATATATATATATATTATATGTACTATTCGATTCGTACGATTTTTTTCCTGGTTCTGGATCCTGTATTGGGTAGGTAAAGAATCATGTGACTGTCGAATTGTTACTTGTTTTTTTAACATTACAACAACAAGGTATGGATTTTGTCCCGTGAAGACTTTTAGTTATGAAGTGAACTAAAAAAACCTGCCGAAATTTTCCCGTAGACAGCATGTAAAACATAGACTTTTTACACAGCACAGAATGGGTGAATGATGTGCCTTGTGTTATAAGCGTCGTCGGGCTAAGGTAATTGTATACTATCAGGCAGGCCGCACGATTGTTCCCAACTCAGTGGATATCTAAATAGGAGGCTAAACCCAGCATGGTGTTCACGTGGCGGAAAGAAAGTAGGCAGGAGCGCGCCGCGGTTCAATGAATAAGATTAAAAGAGGTACTCTTTTTTTGTTGGCAATATCTGTCGTTTCTCCAAAGGTTTCATTAATAAACCTAATATCGGTGCTCAGTTATTTACGCCTAATTCTGCTAAGCTCCTCAAGGGATGTGCCTTAAAAATTTAAATAGGCTAAATAAATAAAGTTGAGTTTTTCTTTTTTTTCCGCGATATTATAATGCCTACTTTGTATAATTACGCTTAAAGAGGTGTTAAAGAGCTAAAGAAACTGTGCAGCTTAAACTTTTGTTTTAATTATAAGTAGCATGCAAACATACTATTTTTTTTTATAATTTACATTCTTCTTTTTTTTTTATATATACCTAGTGCGTTATTATTTAGTATCATCTGTAAATACTTAGCACGTTGCAACGGGCTCTTTCTCGTTAATTAAAGCCGTGCGTGCAGGTGAGCTTAGCTTTGGCTTCAAAGAAGATAGCGAACCATTTGTACGCCATATCCCTGTATAAATCTTTAATTACTATCTTCTGTAAAAAAGAAAACTACTATGGAAGGGCGCAAATTAATGTGATAAATGCTTACATATACAAACAAAAAGTAAATAAGTAAGAAGGTAAGTTTGCTTAAATATACGAACAACAGAAGGTAAGATTGCTTACACGTGCAAACAATAGAAGATAAATTTGCTTACACATACAAACAACAGAAGTTAAGATTGCTTGCGTATACAAACAATACAAGCTAAGTTTTCTTATGTATACAATCAATAGACAAGTTAATTTCAAAGATCAAACGTTGTTCAAAATTTAATCTTGATTTGTAAATGCCACAAAGACGAAATACAGATTAGTAAACTTTAGCTATAGTTTTTGTCTGTTTCTAGACTATGCCCCAACCTTACAAGTATGGCTACTTTGCCAAATGTATATTAAGTACTTAAAAGTATATGAAACGAAGACGAAGTCTTAATCCCAGCTTAATATGACGTTTGATGACATCATAGTTTAGGATTATGGTTTGTTCAATTTACAAACTAAAAGCGGTTTGGCATGGCCTAGATTTATTTTGACAGTAAGGGTTTCAGGGAGCCTGGTCAGGTAGACCAAGCTCGCTTAAGTTGGCATTGTTTTCGGCGAGGTGGCGAGTTTCATTCAAATACCCTCCATGACTCATCTCCCGCGTATTTCACACTACCCGTATAACGACAATTGATGCACAGGAGATGTTTATTTTCGAATAGTTAATAATTTGTAAACAAAATTTTGATGATTCCAGTATATGCTTTACATTGGCTGTTTTTTAAGGTTTACTTTACAATTACATTACAATCCTCAGATGTTAAGATGAAATTTGTGAGAAAATTTAATTTTTGGTGGCTATTATTGAATTTCTATTACTAAATGATAACAATGAGTTTTTTTATAATATTTCGAGTCGTTTGCAACTTTTCTTGAAGTGAATACAAATTGGGATTTAATCATAAATTCGCTAAGTCGTATAATTTGTACCATACTTCCAAACCACGAATCTCCACCAAGGGGAGAACAAGACATCTTGACACACCCCACCGTGTGTCACGGGTTTAGCTGCATCACATACTGTAAGAAACGTTATGTACTTCGCAAGATTTGGGTTAAAATTGAGAATATTCGATTTACCCTCATGGCTGTATCGCTGTGTTCGAATAACCCCGTATCCGCTATTAAATTCATTTTATTTGTAATATAAATAAAAGAAATACTTTGAGTTCGTTTTTTTAAATACATGTTAAAACAAGTGGTACAAAATAAGTGGTATTAGTATTTACTACATACTTCTTTATTAGTAATATACTATATTTTATGAGAAGGTGATGTCAGGAGCCTTAGAATCTGGCGAGCATGCATGAGACGAGCAATAGACGTCAAACAAGCGACAGAGGTGTGTAAAGACTGAGTCACGTGGCGTTCGGTACTCCATGCCTACCCCGCAAGGGATTTGGCATGAAGTTATAGATAAATACTATATGTAATGAGTATTTATATCACAAGAATTATTGACTTCTATGGTCGGCAGCGCACGTGTCACGTCCCTAGTGTTGCATGTAAGTGTTCATAAACTACGGGAACTTTAACATCGGGTAGGCCGTGTGCTTGTGCGTCGTTGTGTGTAAGAAATGTTGATAAATGCAAATTTTATTCAAAATCAGAACTGAACTTAACTGTAGGTACCTAAAAATATGACTATAAAGTTGTATAAAAGGCGATTTATCCCAAAAACAGGTATCTTATAAATCTAATTTAGTTTCTGTTTATGTTTCTGTGCTAATACAAACACAAAATTGTACAGTCATTGCACTAAATCAGCAACACGAGTATCCGAACAGTATAAATTACATCTGTACCCAATATTACTACATAATAGCCAATAAATATTACATCCTTGCACGTACTACGTGAACTATCACATAACTCTTATTAATATCAGAAAATTCAAGATGGCGTCGGGTAAATGCCTTATTTATTACACGGCTTCATTAATGCTACATATTTCTTTTGTGGTAGTGGTGGGCGCTTCGATGTCGAAAAATTAATTTCGCCTATAGTTGCACTATTTTCCGGGTAAAATGTCCTTTCCTTTTTGTATTTGTGTGGCTTTGTGATTATTTATGTTACCATATTCTTGCTGTTATTAAATTATATTATTTTCGTTACGTATGGGCGCATCATTTCCTTAAACACATATGATATTCTTTAGAAGATAGTTTGATATAGTTTTATTGGCAATGCATAGAAAACTCAGCGCATAGAAATTACATATATAGGAGTATAATTGAAACATTTTTATTAAGTCTCATATACCTATACAGTTAATCAATCTCTGCTTATTGATAAAATAATAAAAGGCATAAAAATAGAATTATTACACATAACTAAACTAAATATTACACATAACATAATTTGCAAATGCGGGTTTGTACCTTTGAGGAATCTCTTCTAGCCAACCATTGATTTCTAGCGTTACCCAGTTGCCTGATCCATTGGGTTTGGCGGAATTTTGAAAACAACTTTCTATTTTTACGACCATACAATTTATTTTCATAAATATACCGAGAAGTAACAGCGAGGACATTTATTTCTTTGAACAGTTCCCTAAGGGATTTCCTGGAGTCCATGTTATAAATATAGCGGATGCCTCTATTTCGTAAAATAAAATTGACTCAATGTCGGTGACCTTTCCCCAAAACAGTAGGTGTACCGCAAATCATATTACGAGGATTGTACTTAACATTTTAATAGTATTGATCCACATCCACCGCAAAAGTTGTAACTACCAAAACATGACCAATGCAGTTTCAAACTAAAACTAGAGCTGCTAAAGAATGAATTTATTTAGATGAGTATTGCAAAAGTGGAAAGTTGAATTGTGTGTCTTGAATTTGGGAAGAAGATTGTGAGAGACAGTAATATGACGTAAAAGGCTTAATAACTGAGCCGGATGGTGAAGTGAAGCTTGACTGCCGTACGCCTCAGTTTAGGATTAATTTTCACTACGCGGTATTTTAGTAATGTAGGTTGCATTACGCCCTGTAATCATTCCTGCGCACAATCATCTCAGGAATATGCAATACTACTCCAAATCAACCCTTACATATCCAATTGCAATAATGGTCTACCTTCAAGCAGGGGTATTCAGAGTTCATCTGTGGATTGGCGGTTGCCAGTGTTTTCAAACCAGCCGACGACCACTGACTTAGCTTAACGACGGTCATCTATCAACAACGCCGACAATGACGCTTTAACGTGCCCTCAGAAGCACCGAGAAGCAGTAGATATATAAACCCATCCATAGACAGACTTTAGCCTGCTTAGTTGCGTAGTTTAATTGACGGTTAGAGTTATACCCGCCACGACGCTATCAAGTTTCTCCTGCAATGAATCTATATCCATAGTTCCTTGCTATGTACTCGTACATATAAATAACATATAATGAATATTATAAATGTAAAAGGGCATTTATTTGTTTATTTGTCCTTCTTTGTGTGTGTGTGGTGTGATTCTTTGTATAAAGATAGAGGGAGGATCCAAGAGTGGCATTGGCTATTGAAAAAACACGTTTTGTTTCCCTTTGGCCACGCGTACACAGCCTGCGGCTTGAGCTACAGCTAATAAATATATATAAATAATAATAATTTTGATCACGTAACCAGTTACCAGTCCAGTCCCAAGATACCCAAACTATTATGGGTATTACCCAACCATTAAACATATAATTTTTAATACATACTTATGTAACAAAGAAGACATCCAGACCAAGATCAACAGACATGTTCCTGTGCGGGAATCAAACCCACGAACCATGGCGTTAAATTAGTTATTGCTAACCACTCAACCTGGCTAGCCGAACTTCATATATATCGTGGAAGTCGGCATCCCATTTCAATTCTCGTACCAGAACCTTCAGAGTCCAAAACGTGGGTTGAAGTCGACACTTTGTTTCTTACTTATTCCGGACCCCTTTGTCCGTTTCCAAAACTTTCCCCAACTAACTCAGAAACCAGCCTGGTCAATCCCTAACTCTATCCCTCTCTCTCTCTCTCTCTAAACCTTTTCAATGTACCCATATCCATCTCCGTCGAGCAAGTTGTAATTAATAATGTATGAAAGCTATGCATCATTATGATATAAAGCTCTTTCCTTGATGTATGGTATACAAAAAAGTTAGGTTAACACTGTTATATAATGAATTTGGCACGAGTTCTTGATACAATGATAAGCCCGGTGGTCATGTGGTTAGCAATAACTTTAACACCTGGGCTCGTGAGTTCGATTTCCTTACAAAACAAACATTTGTGAATATAACGTGACAAGTCTTACCCAGGGCGTTTTTAAACGTGCAGGCCAAGACAAGTGACTCCCATCAGACCTCCGTAACTCACCGGTTAAATTAGACCTTTCTTATTTCACATGTCTTTTGAGATTTAGTTTCCTCACGATGTTTTCTTTTACCACCCAGCAAGTGATAATTACAAGTTAAAGTACATAAATTCGAAAAGACGAATTTAGTGGTATATGCACACACTGGGAATCAAACCAGGGAGTGTAGGTTAATAAGCTGGTTATTTATCCTCTGAGCTATCGTTGCTATGTCAAAATTACTATCTTCGCCAAATCCTTAGGCTTTGGTGGTGGACTCCACAAATTCTAATGGATTAGGAAACGGGATAACGCTAGGAAAAGATCGAAGATTGAGTTCAGCTCTCATCTGAATCTTCGTCAATTTTTTTTTATTCATTTTGATCATAATGATTTATTGTAGAGTTCGGTGACTTATTAGCACCAAAGTCAAACTGCACGTGGTGCAATGTGCTGATAAGCAAACTGAGTATTTGTGATAAGGAAGTAGGCTATTTTTTATCTGAAATATCTTAACTGGAGAAATATCGCACACATGCTGTCTATAGAAGACGACACAGCCAAATAACAATTTGTTAGAGAGATGCGGTGCTTGAGTGTGATCACCAGTAAGCTACTGAGGAGGTGCTGCGTTAATAGTGGAGATGCGTGTTTGGTACCGCGCCAATTGGATAAACTAAAAAAGATATCCGCTCATTTGCACGTATGTGCGTACGAAATGTACGTAAGCACGTACGTATAGACAAAAGAAGACGTATTTTTTAAAAGCTGATTGTATCATTAAATGCTTTTAATAAATAAATAAATATAAATAAATAAATATAAATAAATAAATAAATATTCTCGGACAAATTACACAGCGCCATCTATCCCCAAAGTAAGCGAAGCTTGTGTTATGGGTACTAGACAACTGATAAACATACGTAAATACATTTTTTTTTTGTAAATACATACTTATTATACATAGAAAATACCCAGACCCATACAAACAGACATGTTCATGCACACAAATGTTTGTACTGTGTGGGAATCGAACCCGCTTTGAACCATCGAGCTTTGGTGTCAAAGTAGCGTAACAGCGCGTTCCACCACTGAGCCACCGAGCTCATCAAATTTAATAATTCCTTTTTAATAATTTTAACAATTCCTAAATGATATTAGTTGTTATATCGAAAAACCTCTTCCATCCATAAAACTACTTTATTTACTACTTTTAATTTAAAAGAAAAGGCAAGCTCCATTTGTTCGGGAACGGTATATAAGACGAAAAAACGACGAACAGATATACAATCCGAAAGTCATTCCATCAAGACTTATCTACCACGACTATATTGGTCGAGGTTTATCAGAAAGTGACGTCAGGAGCCCTAGCAACGTGCATGAAAAGATATATGAATAGTAAAGAGTATGTTAATAAAGAGATATCGCGGTATAATATTTTCCGTCAATATTTTTTTACACAAAGAAACGATATTTATGCATTTCTTTTTCTTTGTTACAGGTATGAAACCCATCGGATTGGAGAAACACGGATAAAGACAAAGATGGCTATTGAACCAGGCCACCACGAACAATATCATTGTTTTCCTAGTCGAAGAGATAGTATCCGAAATTATTAGTCGATTTGATTAAGCGAATTGAGTAGAATAGGAGTGTTATCTCTGTCGGGGGAAAATCTATGATATTAGTGGCCTAAAACTACGATACAGTATGTCAAAGTACATTACCTCAGATAATTTTAGTCCTACAATCAAAATGCTTTAAAAGATCGTACGTAGAGCGTAATTTTCTGTCTATCTATCTATAACTTCACGCCAAATCCCTTGCGGGGTAGCCAGAGAGAACCGAGCCCCACGTGACTCGATGCTTACATACCTGACTCGCATCATTAACGTTCATTGCTCTTTTCATGCACGCTCGCCGGTTTCTAGGTCTCCTGACTTCACCTTCTGATAGAACACGACCAATTTGGTCATGGTAGGTAAGTTTTGGCCTTCATCAGCGCCTACATCCTTCCACTTTTGCATTGTATATCAGCTTCGTCATTCTTTCATCCTGCATTCATTCTTCATGTATGAACCAACGGAGCATATGTAAAAATTAAGTGTTTGTATGTTAAAATAAGAAGAGGCTTCTTATTTTAACATACAAACACTTAATTTTTACATACGCTTAATTTTGTATATCTTAACTAATTGAGTAAACTACGTAGTAGCCTCGAAATTACGGCGGTGCGTATGTATTTATTGCACGTAATGACTTAAATGTCAACGATCAACTTAAATGTCAACAAACGATCGGTCAAGATGAAAACATGGATACTTGCATGTGAAGCTATATCTACTGAGTTTAACTAATAGTTTGGGAGAATGTGAATGTGACCTTATATCGCGTATGTATACTGCAACGGGGCTAACCGTTGATTTCATTACTATTCATACCTTACTCTTTTTCAATAATCAACCACGTTCGTGTTGATCTTATTTTATACTACGTCGTATGACAAATAAGCATACGGCCTGCTTGAGAAGCGGTTACGATAGTCTGTGACTGATATCAATAAATGAATTATTAAAGCTAAGGAGCTCGCAATCTCCTCTGACTCACTAACTGCAACCACGTGAGGACTAAAAATTAAATGTTGGTAATGAGCCGTTTACGTGATTGGGGAAATACTTTAAACAAGATCGGAAAAAAATAACTTTGTAACTGAGGAGGTATTGCATCAAGAACTGAAATTGCACGAGCCATGCGCTTTGTGCTAAAAGCATTCATAGACTTCGAAAACCGCTTCACACCGGGCAGGTCATATGGTGGTTTGTCTCTCAACGTAGTATAAATATTTGAAAATATGATTGACTTAAAATACGTACATACATATCACGCCTGTCCCCCATTGGACTAGACAGAGACTATGGAATGCCAGGTGCACTGATCCAAACATACCTCTCTCGCTTCTTCCACACTCAAGAACTTCTTCATTCATGCTCTTCGGTTTTTGGTGGTTTTAGATTTGGCCCTTTTTTATTTTTATATTATCAACAATACATCTGAATTATATGTCGCATACTGAAAAAAATATAAAAGAATTTCCATCTTGTCGTTCACCTTGTACATTAAACTTACTGCGGTAATTTCTCCATATAGTTCGTAAAAATGCATATATAGCAGATTTTATCCTCTCCTTTCGTATGTACTGTTTTTTCAATGCATATTGATTTTGTAGTAAAATAATCTAACTGTACGTCTTTTGAAAACAGATCTCTACATAGAGATCTGTTTTCATCAGTATTTCACCATTTATATTTTATCATTTACCCGAATTTATTAAGTCATTGAACTGTAACCAATTTACAAAGGCACTGAAGTGTATATTTAATCAGCAGGTATTATTATAATTTTACAACGAAATTAATTAATACATATGAATTATATGTCAAACCGTTTATTTTCATAATCCACTCGGTAGGTATGGAAGATATTTTCACCTGTATGAACAATATGGACTACATAATCCTCCATATTGTTTTTATTGTGACGTCACATGTTAGTAAAATACAGCCTATGTTCTTTTCCTGTCCCTATGCTAATAATGATAAATATTACTATTATAATGTATTGCCGCTACAGCCGGATTCGCACGAACAAAGGTACGAGCAAAAGCTAGTTTCAAAATCGATGTTTTTAGAATTCACTGGTTTCTATATCGTCGCATTATTATAGTTTCTTCTAATCATTGAACATCTAATTTCTATAAATATTTCTCATAATCCATAGTCAATAGAATAAATATTCAGATATAAAGAGATTAGACTGCATACTTGAGCACGTATCTAATTCCCCATTTTATAACAAACATACTAACTATAAACTATAACTTTATTACAATTGTAATTCAATTACTTACCACCGCATTGTTAACTTTATCAGTCAGAATGCTGCTATCCGTGATTATGGAACAGACAGGACACTGGCCCCGTGCCTATTATATCTTTTAGAGTACTTAACCCACGCCATACCTTGGAACCGTAATCAGCACCGCCGAACGCAAATACCCACTCTCCGTTCATTAATTTAAGGCTTAAAATCGGTTGAGTTAATTCTCAGATTGATATTACCACAGAGTAGGTAAATCCCGTATTAAAATCCGATCGACCATACGTTATCCCATTCGGGTACACGGAAATCGTTTTAGCTGTCGAATCACTAAATTTGATACTGAATCCAGAGGATTATTGAGTTTCTGATAATGTAGATAGATAACTATGATTGCCTTATGGCCCTACAAATTTTCAGCAATAGTCTAAAATCGAAACTTTTTCACCGATTTCTACAAGAAGGAGGTTCTTCCGTTTCCTAATACATTAAGATTGGCGGGATCCGCTACCTAAGCCTAACGATATGGCGAAGATACTCCTATGTTATGCTTACCTAGGTTTTCACCGATATCTCGGGAAAGACTCAATAGAGTTTCATGAATATAAACTAAGCTCTGATGTAGGAGATCCTAGATGAATAGATTAAAAAGTAGAGAAAAAAAGAAAGAACAAAAATTTGTTTACTTGGTTACATTTCACATGTTTGTTAAATTACAACCAATTATACATAAATGCACCAAAACGGCTTCCGCTTAGCATGTGTCGTGGACCGTGGTGTGGACCACAACGCTGGTCTTCTACCATACCTTTTTGATTGATACCAGTAAATTATTTAGAAGAATTCAAAAATATGTAAGTAATACAAAAGAATAAAATTATAACAATTTGGATAAATTATATGACTTACATTTTACAATATATTATATTATTATTGTTATATATAGCTGCGGGCACTAACACAGACATAACATACAATTGAATGGAATATTATTGTAATTAACATTAGATTATGTAATATAAGAAAAAAAGGGAAAGTAAGCCCAGTTATTCGTACAATAAATGCTTATAATGCTGCAATCACAGTGATTTTTGAATATTCAAAATACGCTCCTTGAGTTTATACGTAAAAGGTTTAATGGATCTCGAATTTCTAATGGGCGGAGGAATGTTGTTCCAACATCTAGATGCAGCATATCTGAAGCTATATGTTGCAGTATACACAGGCAGTTATGAGGACTGCCGACAGAAAACTTAAAACTCATACTCATACAGCTACAGTTATGTGTACTCATATCCTTAGCATGCTGGTAACGCGAACCCATAGAATTTTCTCCTACCAACGTGACTAAATAAGTTTTCGTTCGATCTTCGTTTTGCTTACGACCACCACCACCAGTGATCGTTTGATGAAGATACCATAAAAATACTCATGATAATATTAAAGTTATGTAATAATAACTTAAAAAAAAAAAGGCATTACCGACTTCATTAAAGTAGTCGCTAGTAAAGAGAAATCAACGATGTGAATAAGTACCAACTTCAATCAAATGGTGTCGATGATGTCTACAGATAATTAAAATTGGAGTGTCTGTTTTTAATATTAAAATAACCGCTTTTTACTAAATGCATATGGATATATACACGGTACATATACCAAAATGAATATTTTTACAATTTTTGTCTGTCTGTTTGTTCGAGCTAATTTCTGAAACACCTGGACCGATTTTGACAGGACTTTCACTGGCAGATAGCTGATGTAATAAGGAATAACTTAAGCTACTTTTATTTTAGAAATTTTATTTATTTTTATTAATATAAATAAATAATAAAAAAAATAACTATTCCACGCGGACGAAGTTATTTTGCAGACCTTATTTTGCTGTTCGCTATTTTACTCTGCTTATTTAGTACTTATAATCAAATCAAATAAATAAAATTATAACTGAACAATAATTTTTTTGTTTAATTCCGCGCGGACGAAGTCGCGGGCACAGCTAGTTATTAATAAATTGAACACAACTATCATAGTGTTCCAACTGTGGTTCGTGCACCACAACAAGCTCAAACTCACTTTGACGGTTGTAATGAAAACATCTGCATAATTTAAGTTAATACGTGCGTATTTACGTAATTAAAAGTGGTTTACACTATTGTGTAATAAGTTTTTAGTAAAATATAAATTAAAGTGAATAACACAAATCAATACTTAAAGCCATTTAACGAAGCTATTTCCTTCAGGTTATATATTTTTTTTATTGTGGTAACATAAAATCTTTTAAATTAACTCGGTTTATGTCCGTTAAAACCGGTTCCTAATATTTTACTTACAATAAAATGCTTTTAACTGTATCAGTGTAAACTGATGGAGATTGCACAAAACATTCATATTATTATGCTTCCGCTTATATCCACAAAAATATATATGCGAATTATTTGGTAGAATATAACAAAGCAATATATAATCTTTATTTTTTTTAAAGATTCATAGATAAAACGTGTGCAGTACGATTAAATCTTTACCGACGACGCGACGTCCAAAAACTGGCAACACTATATGTACCCGACCAAATCCCGACATCTCCTGTCGCCGCTGTCTGCGAACTTGTTCGTACTCACAAATTATTTAGCAGAACACACAAATTGTTTGCTGTTTTGTTGGTAATGTTTTGTAGTGCGGATATTTACGTGTATTATATTTGCGTTTTGATCATTACAACTGGATAGAAATATATTATTCAGCGTTATTTATTCCAATTTAGATTTTCACATTGTGTTTGTGAGGTGGAGGTATATTCCAGACGGGCTTTGATGCGTCCTACCTCTCTCGTCTACTGCAGGGATACGGGCCTCCCTTCAACCGAAGGGGTTTAGAGCATACTCCACCACACTGTTCAAATGTGGATTGGCGGAGGCCAGCGTTTTCAAGCCGCTCGAGGGCCACTGACTTAGCTTAACGACTGTCATTTATCGACAACAGCCGAGACCGAAGGCTTAACGTGCCCTCCGAAGCACGGAGAAGCTCGAGATACATAAACCTATCCATAGACAGGTTGCGGTCGACGTTGTTGGTTAGAATGACATGTGCACCGCCATTGAGCTCTACTAGACCAAGACAAACAGACAGTTCGTGCACTCAAATGTTTCTCCTGTATGGGAATCGAACACACGAACACGAGCGTTGGTGTCATAGAAGCCACCGAGCTCGTGGTTAGTCCCAACGTTACGTAACGCGGCTCCCAATATTATATAAACAACTAGTTAATCTAGTGCTCCACTAAGCTCTTTTTTTATACAACGTCGGGTGGCATACAAGCATACGGCCTACCTGATGTAAAGCAGTTACCGTAGCCTATTAATGCTTGTACCTAATAGATTACGTATCACACGTACAATGCCTCCTCTGCTGCTTACACAGCAACTCCTTAGGAGTTTACTGGTGACCTCACTCACACACAGGAACACAACAACCCTCTAGGGAGTTGTTATTTGGCTGCGGTTTTCTGTGAGGTGGAGGTACTTTCCCAGACTGCTTTGATACGCGCTACCTCTCTTAATAAATCTAATTTTTAATGTAGGTGAAGTAGACATTTATAACATAACTATGTCAAATATACACACAGACAACTATTGAATTTTTAATTGGCATTGCCTTAAAAAAAATTAATCATTTATTACTTATCGCTAAACTTTTACAGTCAAACTTTTTACATAAATTCATTATTAATTACATTTTTATGAACACGCAATTGATTATGGTCATATCATTGCACACGTGGCATTTTAGAACCTAAATTGAAATTATCTAAAACTACGTAAGCCTATCAAAATTGTGCTTTATGCCATGAAATTGAAGGCTAAAATTTAATACGTTCGGTGACCTGTCGATTTTCAGGTATTAATAGTATCACAACACGATGCTTCCGTAATTCTGAAAACAAAACAGAACCTTAATTTAAGTTGCCAAAATTCATGCGTATAGGAGCTCTGAAATCACAGATTTTGGTTATGAAATCATAACACACCTCCGTTTCAGCCTGCCTTTGAAATGATAAACCATTATTTCAGGATAAGGTAGATCTTTCCAGATAATCTTACGACAGTGACTCGGCAAGATGAAGACTATCTCTCCTTATCCAAAAAGATTGATATTTAAAACGAAATGTGCTGATTTTTATTATTAATATCATCAACATTTACTTTGTACATATCCACGAAATAGCAAGCAACGTACTTGGTAATAGGAATTCGAAGAATTTTTATTTATGTAGACCAATTATAGTATAAAAATTTGGCAAAGATATTATCACGTAATGAAAAGATTTAACGTTTAGAGCACATATTAGAGACATTTTAGAACACACTTTAAGAGAGGTAGGGCGCATCAAAGCAGCCTGTCTGGGGAAATACCTCCACCTCACAGAAAAGCGCAGCCAAATAACAACTCCCTAGGCGGATGTTGTGTCCCTGCGTGTGAGTGAGGTCACCAATAAGCTCCTAAGGATTTGCTGTGTAAGCAGCAGAGGAAGCATCGCGTGACTAATAATTAATATATCGCAAGCGTTAATAGGCTACGGTACCCGTGTTACATCAGGTGGGCCGTATGCTTGTATGCCTCCCGACGTAGTATATAAAAAAAACATTCCAATTTAATGGACCTTTAATCTATATACATACTTGTAAATGATTTTATACTTGGCTATTGCGTTCATGTGATATTTTTCTAACAACGAATATAAATACCCTGTGAAATATTGGATTACATAAATACACAAACAATAGCTGTGCTATTCAAGTAACAATGTTGTAACATTAAATTCAATGTCAAAATGCTTATTAGAAGCTAGGACAACTAGCTGTTATTTTATAATGCTGACTGGTAATGCCTACCATTTACTACTGAATAGTTTCTGGAACGGAACCTTGATTTAAATACCAAAATACAAAAACATCCTGCATGGCAACAAAACATTTGCATTCCTGTGAAATATGGATTTTGTGGATAAAATAAAAAGCGCATTTAGAAAAGGTATAACTAGGAAAAGGTAAATGTACGATAGTATGTACCATCGTACATCTATGTGTATAACCAAATTGCCTCGGAAAACCAGATTCGAATCGAAAAGTTATCTGTCAAGATGTATGGAATCTGAGTGAAAACTTTTCGAATCCGTTTCAAATATGACTTTCCGAGGCAGTGTGAATACCCCCACTGATTACAAGTTCCAAATCTTAGGAGTCTCCAGGGTAAGATTCAGGAACAAGCAAAACGTGTCCTGGCGGCAAGCATAATTACCGTAGTTACAGGATGAAACGTACTAAATTCAGCAAGGAAAGTTACAAATAGATATCAACCACCACATGCTGTCTGAAAAAACTGAGCATGAAAGTAGAATAAACGTGGTCGAAATGCGAGCGTTGCGCAAAATTTGTGGCTTAACGCTTGTAGACCGTATTCGCAATGACGACGTTGTTTCTAACAGTTGAGTTGGTCGGAAAAAGGGTGTCGGTGTTAAAATAAGAAGAGGCTTGCTCCGTTGGTTCGGACATGAAACACTTGTACGTTAGATTGTCCGAGTTTGATTCTTATGCGTCTTAGAAAGTGTTAAGCTTTATGCGCCCTGAACTGTACAGAACTTCGAACTATCAAGAACACCAATTCTTACGAATTTATTCACATTTTTGTAACATAATAAGATACAATCAAATTCACAAATCACCGAAAATGGCAGAACACTATGATATTATACGAAAATAACTTATAGTTATGTCAAAAACTATGGATTGTATTACACAAATTACTGTTTTATTCTAATTACGCGCCATTAATAACATTTGAGACGTTCAATGGCTGTTTTAGCAAACCATACCTGATTATTATACAAAATAACTTCCACGATTCGCGCCAATTATTTAAAAAAAAGGCTCTACTCCCCTACAATTACACTCAAATTATTCACGAAAAAATCCATCAAACGTAGAATTATATCCCTAAAAACCATTACCACATACTGTTGTGCATTGAAGTGTTGTGAAGTGGGGGGAGATTGAAGTAGGGGGTGAGACAGGAAAGGGATCTGTCTGGGAGGTACAATCCTGTAATTATCGGCTTAGCTCCCGACGTCATTTGCAGGTGAAAACTGCACTGTTCAGGCAGTGTTCAGGTGTGTTAAGGTCGGTAGGTATTTTAGATAAAAACAAACTTAATAGTACATTTGCTTATAGAGGGGTTTGTAATTTTAGTAAGCATAAAGTAGATTTTGTATGGGTTTAAGATGTATAACGAAATGTAAGAGATATAAATCCAACATTAGACAATAGACTGATCCCCGTTTTTAACCGACTCCAAAAAAGCAGGAGGTTCTCAGTCATTTCGGCTGTATTTTTTTTTACGTTTGTTATTTCATAACTTCGTCATTTATAAACCAGCTAGCTACTCGACCCAGCTTCGCACGGGTGATCCAATCGTTACCAAACATCACAGGATCACCTGCTGGGCTAACCTGAAGATTCACTGAAAATTTCACCAAAATTTGCCGAGCCGTTTTCGAGTCCATAGAGGACATACAGACAAACATTAATTTTTATATATATGGATTTGAAAAAAATCTTTTTTATATGAAAGAGTATACTCCCAGATTGGTCCCATTTTTTTTTTAAGGATTATTTTCGGTATTATTTATTGCTACTGTGTAGTTTTCATAACAGTGATAGCCTAGTGATTAAAGAACTGATCATCTGGTCCCCGGTTCAAAACCTGGCATGTACCTCTAAAATCGTATTTTCAGCTTTATGTACATATTTCTTTTTTTTTATACTACGTCGGGAGGCATACAAGCATACGGCCCACCTGATGTAAAGGTACCGTAACCTATTAACGATTGCGATATATTAAGTATCACTCGCGCGATGTCTCCTCTGCTGCTTACACAGCAACTCCTTAAGAGGTTACTGGTGACCTCACTCACACGCAGGAACACGACAACCCTCTTAGGAGTTGTTATTTGGCTGCGGTTTTCTGTGAGGTGGAGGTACTCGTACTTCCCCAGATGGGACGCTTTGATGCGCCCTACCTCTCTTATTTCTCTTATCTAATTGTCACAAGCTCGTATGTAATACATATTTGATTATTTTTTATCAGCAAAAGCAGTTATCGTTTTTTAACCGTTAATAACACGATGTTTTTTAAAAACGACGGGAGATCACTTTTGTACATTGTATGTTGTGAGGTTATATACAATGCAAAAGTGGAAAGATGCAGGAGCCGAGGAAGACCGAGACTAACCTACCATGACCAAATTGTTCGTGTTTTATCAGAAGGTGATGTCAGGAACCCCAGGAACCGGCGAGCGTGCATGAAAAGAGCTATGAATGTCACAGAAGCGAGTGAGGTATGTAAGGACCGCGTCTCATGGCGCTCGGTTCTCTCTGCCCACCCCGCAAGGGACTTGGCGTGGAGATATACATATATGTTGGGAGGTTTATCTCAAAATTTACACTGATTCTTCTTCTTCCTAGCGTTAGCCCGTTTCCTAATCCCTTAGGATTGGCGGGGTCCGCTACATGATCTTAAGCATTTGGAGAAGATACAGATTTTGACATGGAGCGACTGCCGTCAGAGCTCCATAACCAAGGGGGAAAATCAGACCTCACTTTGGGTTAGGTCACACGTCTATCGAAAAATAATTCCATGGACGCATGGGGTTTCGTCACGATGTTTTCCTTCCCCGCCGAGCATGTGATAATTACAAATGTTAAATTCGATAATACGCATTTAGTGACATATGCCAGGATTTGAATCAGGACCAGTGGGTTAATAGGCTGTTTCTTTGTCCACTAGGCTATCGCGGCTCAAACATTACAATGTTTATATTTTTTTTATTATACCCTGTTAAAATGCAGATACTGAAACATTACTAAACAAACACGCATTACCTACTGCGTTATGACAATCAAATTTGATCGCCGTGTTTCACACGAGCATGTGTGAAACACGGTGAGCATAGATGTCAAAAAAATAAATTTTTGAAATATCACAATATTGTCAACCATTTTTGTATAGATGAATAATAGTTTTTGTATTTTCAGGAACACCGTTCCTATATGAAATCTATGTTTGTCTGTGAGTTTTTTTTCGAATATTCGAATTATGACTTCAGATTCGGATTCAGCATAAAAAAGTAGAATAGGAATGTTCAGGAATACCGTTGCTATCTCTTAAAGGACATGGTCAAAATGGCCAAGAAATTTAAAAAAAAAATTGAATTGTTATATAATTGACGAGCCAGGTGTTCCTCTGGCAATGCAAGCTTGCGCATTCTCAGCTGGTTATTTGTGTGAAACATTATGTTTTATTTATACGGTACTTATTTATTCAGTCGACGGCTAGTAACGCTTCTTCGACTCCACCTTTCGTGGGTTCGATTCCCACACAGGACAAACATTTGTGTGCATGAACATGTGTGTTGGACTTGGTGTTGTTGGATGTTTTTAATAGAAGTGAGGTGGAGGTACTTCTCCAGACGGGCTGCTTCGACGCGCCTTACCCCTCTTGAGGACACGAGCACGATAAACACACATGTTCGTGCAGATAAATGTTTGTCCTGTGTGGGAATCTAACCTACAAGTGTTGGTGTTGAAGTAGCGTAACAGCGCGTTTCACCACTGCGCCACCGAGCTCGTCAAAAGTTCAATTCCATACGCCTCAACAGCCTTCCAAAAATTTGTTTTAGTTGATTTTAGAAAGCTAATAAGATAATGCCGACGTGGATACGACTAAGATAGATAGATAGATAGAATACACTTTATTTGCATAATACTAAATATTCAAAGGATTTTAGGTAGCATAAAATAGGTGAAAACTGCACTGTTCAGGTGTGTTTAGCGTAGTCAAGCGTAACAAAGTCCGTAGGCTAGTTTAATGGCGGTATTATATGAAGTCGGCCCACTTCGAATTGGGCGTAAAGTATCGATTTTCGCCATCGGTAGGGTGGATCACAATACAGGCGTTAGCTTAGCTTGGGTATTATAGCATGCACTTGACGCCTTCCTATTATATTATGAGACGCAAATCTTAACATTTCAATGTACGACCCGCATCCCTAAAAATTACATACATCATGTTATCGTGCCTCCCATTTACGTAGGCAGAGAACGCTAGGTAGAGTATGGAATGCCAGGTACACTGATCCGAACATACCTCTTTCGCTTCTTCCATACTCATTAACCTATTCTTTTCTTCGTCTTTAAGTGCTTTGGATTTGACCCTTTTTCAGCGTATCCCCAATTTCATATCTCTTTTCACTCTTGTTTGATACACTTCTTTCGTAACTGTTTTATCTTTAATTATTTCTAAATGTCCAAACCATCTCACCATACCATTTTCAATTTTTGTCACTACATCATCTTTCATTCAACATAGTTCTCGTATCGTGCTATATCTTGCTATCTATCTCTGTCAGTCATTCTAAAGACACACATACTCTTCAGCTCTCTTATTTCTACAGCGGTCGGTACTTTCCTGCTTCTTCTGCCATACACACGTTTTACTGCCGTACAATCAATGTTAGAGAAATAAATGAAAAAGAAATTGACGTTTGGCAACCCTACGTTCAAGTAGAAATATAAAAACTAAGCGTGTAATTTGTCTGTCTGAATCTACTTAATACATGTCAGCACACATGTGAGTCGTCTATATTTTAAAACTAGAATTTTGAATTGAAGGATAAAGGTTTATAAATGAAAAGCTTTTGAAAAGAAGAATCAAAATGTATATTTCGATGATTTTTATGTCGTATTTCTAAATCCGTCAAAAAGCCGTGAAAATATGTATGTTTACGCCTGCTGTCACAATAGAGAATTATCCCCTCTGTTGTGACATAATGTAGTAAGTCAGCGAGGGTACTTGGGCCCTTTTGTTATAAACAACGGTCACATTTTGCTGGAGTATAAGCAAATTTAATTAATAATAATGATTATCTAACGTACTATTTTCGTGCAAGCATGTCTGGTCGAGAGCTCGATGGCGTTGCGCGTGTCGTTCTAACCGAATACGCAGATTAAGCAACATCGAACGCAGCCAGTCTATGGATGGGTTTACTTATCTCGAGTTTCTCCGGGCACGTTATGCCGTCGGTCCCGACTGTTGTCGATACATGACAGTCATGAAGCTAAGTCAGTGGCCCTCGGGCGGTTTGAAAACACTGGCCTCCGCCGATCCGCATTTGAGCAGAGTGGTGGAGAATGTTCTAAACCTTTGAGGCAAAGCGGGCCGTCTGCTGAAGTACCTCCACCTCACAGAAAACCGCCGCCAAATAACAACTTCCTAAAGGGTGGTTGTGTTCCTGCGTGTGGATGAGGTCACCAGTGAGCTCCTGAGAAGTTGCTGTGTTAGCAGCAGAGGTGGCATCGCGCGAGTGATACTTAGCGTTCATAGGCTACGGTAACCACGTGCTTGTATGCCTCCTGACGTTGCATAAAAAAAAGCTTCGGATGTTCATTTAACTTTGTTGTGGTTACGTGTATCATTCCTTGAAATTTGATGTAGATTTAATATTTTGATATTTTTTTACAACACTAAGGTGGCAAACAAGCATACGGTCTGCCTAATGGTAAGCAGTTATCTCAGCCTATGGACATTTGCAACACCAGAAGTGTCACTGTTGCGTTGTCAGATTTTATTTAAAACGTCTCATTGTAATATATATTCACACAAATAGGCTATTATTTGTACTATGTTTTATCAATGGCAGACCAATAAACTATATATACATATACTACTTGTCTCTGAAATTGCTACTAAATTCGTGTTCTCGCATTTATATACATGTTTGTAATTCTCACTTACTCGGTGAAGGAAAACATCGTGAGGAAACTCGCACGTTCAAGAAATTATATTTCGAAAGACGTGTGACCTTATCTAATATAGGTCTGGTTTTCCCTCTCCATTGTGGAGATCCGACGGCAGTCGCTTCATGCAAAAATCAATATCTTCGCCAAATCCTTAGGCTTAGGTAGCGGACCCCGCACGTCCAAATAGATTAGGTAACGGGATAGCGCTATAAAGAAGACTTATCTTTGAAATTGAAAGCCTATGAAATAGGTCACCTTCCTGACAAATTGACATATATTAATTGCAATCAGGATGTCATCACACGATTGATCGCGTATAACGTCGTTAGGGCGCCCGCAAGCGGCAGATTGACGGAAAATATCGACGGCCAACTAGTTTACCTACTAAAAATCTAAGCAAATGTGACGCAAAACTTTGAGAGGCCCACGGCCCAACTGATTGCAAAGCGGTTACCGTTGCCTATGAACGCTTGCAACAGATTAAGTATCACTCGCGCGATGCCACCACTGCTGCAACACATGCTACTCCTTAGGAGCTTACTGATGGCCTCACTCACTCGCAGTAACGCAACAACCCTCTAGGGAGTTGTTATTTGGCTGCAGTTTTTCTGTGAAGACGAAGTATTTACCCAGTCGGGCTGTTTTGATGCGCCCTATCTCTCATAGCAATTGTTTTTATATACTAGGTTTGCCTACCGTGTCGTTGTAAAAAAATATCACACTGTCAGGAGGCATACAAACATATGGCCCACCTGATATTAAGTGGTTACCATAGCCTATTAACGCTTACAATATATGAATCACTAACACATTGCGACCCCTAATGATAACAAAAACTTTTTAAGTAATAGGTAAGGTAAAACTGGTAACCTCATTCACCTGTAAGAGTACAACAACACTCCAGGGAGTTGTTATTTCTCTGCCGCTTTTTATGATGTAGACGCGCCTTAAGTCTCTTGAAAACACCCATATCAAGAAACAGACATGTTCATGCACACAAATTTTTGTCCTGCGTGGGGATCAAACCCGGAACGTTGACATCAAAGTAGCGTTACTAATCACTTCACCATCGGACTCGTCGTACTATTATATATACTCGTAATGCAGCTGCTCATATGCTACGATATCCACTTCATTATGCTCGTTTTCTTCCCAACGTTCCATAAAAAACCTCTGTTACGCGTCATCAGGCAGGTCGAATCCTTACGTAAGTAGCTACCTACCTAAGTAGCACTAAAAAACTCTTAAATACCTACAAACCGTATATTTCCGAATTATCCCCTCATTTTATAGGCGTCTATTTTACCATGCGTAAACCGAAAGCAATAATAAAATTGGTATTCAGAATACATAGGTATTCTATACTGGTGGGACAAAGAGGCGTAAATAAATAAACGCGGAATCTGGCGTCATCTTTAACGTAACGAGATACAATGAAATATATTTATAGATCTCTTATGTCGTCGAAAATAGAGTTCCTTTTCGAATAACGGCAAGTCAAAATAAATTCTTTACGTGTAGATTTTAAGTAGGTTCCAATATCGAGGGATTCGCTCAAAAGAATTCAGTTCCAGAAGCTTCCCACGCTTCACGTCAGTATTAACGCATGATTGGCCATATTGGGAATAATTTTAATATTTGTTTTACAATTTAGTATGACTAATATTTTTGCTGTCACAACCAACCTCACAAACCCTGCTAGTTGAATATACTAGCCTCCAATGAAAGAGACATGGAGCGCAGAACTCACAGTAGTGCGCTGCCAAGTATTATTTCCCTAGAGGGTGTTGTGTTTGTGTGAGAATCATACATCAAGTGCGCCGTATTCGTGGATCCTAGCTAGAAAAAAATCTGCAAAAGAACTATATTAAAAAACAAAAGCTCATTAATCTATAAACGTAAGAACTCGAAAGCATCCGCCCTAAATCTTTAAGGTGATGAAACCAGTTAATAGCCCTTTTATACGTCCAAGCTGTTTAACGTCATTTGAGAACTGTACTGCTTCCCTTCATTTAAGATATAAAACAGGCCTAGCTTCAAAAACAATACCCAAAATAACTACCAAAACACGCCGGCCATTTTGTTCTGGCAACACTGAGAGTTACAGAAACATAAAAGTCGTAAACTGTACCGAGAACGTAAATCGTGAGGAAACGAACTTGATGCTATGTAATTTACAACGAATGGTTCTCGCTTAATTCTCGATAACAACTCGTATCAACATCGCTTATATTTATTACTGATGCTTTATAATAAAAAACTGTTTAAACATTTAAAAGTTTATTATTTGGAAGATTTTATTTACAGTTACCATTTAAAATTAGAAACGTAGTTCCGTTTTGGCAAAATTGACTGTTTTCACAAAGAAATAATTCACATTTATACTATCAAATTGTATTTATATGGGGCGCAAATCTTAGGTGTTGTAGACATCGCTCAAGTTAGTTAATGTAGGTACTATATAACCTACTTTCATGTTGGCATATAAGGAAAATATTACCCAGATTTCGTGTTTGGTAAAAACACGTAAATTCATTAACTTGCCCATTAATGTAAATAGTGACTAATAGTAGCGGAGTCTCGAGTAATCGGGTGACGTACAAGAACCGAGGGTAGGAAATACAATTATTTTTATGGCAACACAATTTTCCTCGGCTCATTACATACATACCGCGTTATATGTACTGGCAACATTAATATGCCGGCTTGGGTAGGGCAGACCTAATGCCCTGTGGGCACGCGAACCGGTTTTTGATTATTCCCCCAAAATTATATCCCATTTTCACACCAAGGAGCGCTGGCGTGTATATGCGCGGCTTAAGGCGTTATGACGTTCGTGACCAGAGACAAAATTTCAATGTAGCCATGGCAGCTAACTCGTATGGCGGGAATCACCATTTTTATCTTTGCGATCTTTTTTTCTTTATGAATGGTAATTACACGTACATGGCGTCATAGGAATTTCCTTTTTTAAATAGGTAATTGATATGTTAATGTTAAACAGTTTTTGCAAACGAAAATTAATAAAGTGATCTATCAACTCAGACGAGACTGCTTATCCTAATTGGATAGTTTCAATTATTAATTTCTTAAATCTATAGAAAACTAAAACATTTATTCGATTCTGGATTATTTATATATCTCTTATATAATCTTCACAGCATATTAATTGTACGAACGTACGAGCGAACTATTTTAATTAATAAAAACCCTTGAAGTACTTCCTTATTTTCAAGAAACAGCTACATTATTATTGATTACGTTTATGACGCTAACAGGGACCATACCATACTACTACCATAATGAAGACATTACTGAAAGTAATGTTTTGCGACACGCATCTTTCAGAAATTGCAAGATTTTATCAAAAATTGCCTTTTCAAGTATACAATAAAACAAATTACTTGAATAAATTAATGACGCGAAGACGAAGTGAAAGCTAAAAAAATTTAAATATAGTGGAATACAATTAATAATTTTGTTTCTAAAAGCTCTAATTACGTATTTTTGTGCAATCCGATGTACTATGTATTCATATACCCAATGCGTGCTATTTGAAATATATGTACGTGGTGAAGAAGAATGTTCTAGTCCTTGTTTTACTGGCTACTTACACTATATACTTAGTCCGGCCATAATATTTGTTACAAATTAATATGCATTTATTTTTTTATGAAGTAATGTAATCTTAATAAAACTTATATGTACATATTTGTGGAACTCAGCAAAAAAAAAGATTCTATTCGAAGTGGTCACCTTTGGCTTTTCTGGCTCCTGAGATTTCTTTAGAGACACAATGTTGACGTGTCGTTACGACCAGCTCAAATCCTCTAAAACTGACCAAATTTGTACTCTAAAGGGTGTAGATCTGGGATATACGATGGCCAGTCTTCACCTTTATAAAGTCCAGAACGTAGGTTTCGAGCCAGTGGGCCAATTCTGCTAAATAACTGCAACTGCACGTTTACGCCTGTCACTTGAGTCGTGCAGGAATAGTGCAGTGCCGATAGGTGTATTCTACTAAAATATCCTGCACTGCAACTGCGCTGGAACTGCGCGTATGCTGCACTGCAACGGCACTGCAACTACGCTGCAACTGTGCGTATCCTGCAAGTAAACTACTTAATACCTGAAATGTTGCCATATTTCAATCTAATAAAACTGAATTTTTAATTAATGTTGACTCCTATAGTTTCACTATTGACCTTGGTTGCCGGAGTGGAGGTATTTCTAACCGAAAAGAAGCTTTACTTAATTATTTTTATCCACAAACATCTCCCAAAACAAAGCAAATATAATTCACCGCCTCAGAATATTAATTTCACTTCGCAAAAGTTGCTCAAGAGTAACGTTAACAAAACTGCAAGTAAACTCCTTCAAAACGTCTGTCACCGGTATACAAATGTCAAAACAATTTATCAGAATACGATTATATTGCAGGAAACGTGCAGTTGCAGTGCAGGTTTTTTAACAGAATAGCGATTCATTTACTGCAACATTCCTGCAACGTCGCTGCTGTCAGATCGTTTAACAGAATACCGAAACGTCAAAATGTACGCATTTTGACACACGCCGCGCTGCAGTGCAGTTGCAGTTTTTAGTAGAATCGGCCCACAGGCTCGGGTAGTTTGTGCCATGCAGGTGCAGAGTTTCTCTTAGCACTCTCGCTTCTTTAGCACTATGTAGTACACCTTGTCATTTTGCTTGTAGTGCTCTTCAGTCGTGATTTTTTTTGTCAGTAAGAGGATACTTCTGTGCCTATATCGAAGATAAGCGCCGAGGTCTTATTATATTATACGCGAATCTATACTTCTTCTATCTATACTTCTCTCGATATGATTTATTTGTTTCCTAAAAGGAATAATCTTTTATGGTCTTCAACAGAGGAAGTGTTGATATATATGTCGATAGTACGATATACGAACATACGGCTGATACCGAGCTTTTGAAGTGACTTGAATATGACCGACAGCTCCATACCCACTTTGTGCAAGGCAATCACTGCAATCCTATTATCTATAACGCCCCATTCCACATTGTAATTTGATAATAAACACGAAAAAATATTCAAAACGGCGGGTATTTGAAAGAAGTTTTTAACATAATAAACGAGTTTCAAATAATTAAAGAGTTGAAACAAGAAAAGTTTCTATGTAATAGTATTTTTGGCCAGACTAGTTATATGTGTATAAATATATATATTAATTACCGGGAAATTTTAGTAAGAGATAAAACGCGAGCGAAGTCGCGAGTATCACGTAATCTATACATATAAATTGAAGTGTCTGTCTGTGATTTCAAAATAAAGCCTTTATCTTAAGCTCATATTATTATTTTCACGTTACCAAAGCCTAAATACGCATTTTTAACTTTTTGTCTGTCTGTCTGTTAGTTTGTCCGGGCTAATCTTCGAAATAGCTGAACCGATTTTAACGGGACTTTCACTGGTAGGTAGAGGACTGTTCAGAGCAGAATATAGGGTACTTTTTTACCCGTAAATATTTAGGGTTCCTGCGTAAAAAATGAAAAACTGTTAAAATTAGGGGGAAATATCTTCCCCTTCGGGGGACTTTGCACTTTTATTTTTATTATTTTCACAGAATACGTATTTTTGGTAACTTAAAATAACTAAGCATTTTTTATATAATATATATAAAATACATATACGTTGCCTCCTGTAAAGGTCAATAGATTGCGCTGTACGAAAATTGAATCGATATATGGTTGCATCTACGACCCTGAACTTTGTTTTTTTTAAATAGAAAGAATTTCAGGTCTACAGAGAAATAAAGGCTACTAAAAGCCCAAATCTCATGCGTGCGAAGCCGCGGGATTCTGCTGGTCATTAATAATAATGTTTTATTTCAGTATTTACGGAAGAAAACAACATTATTATTATAAAAATGAGCATTCTACACGTGAAGAGAGAAGTAGAAAAGATCTTAGTAAGATTTGTCAAATGTCAGTGTCATCAGTAAGAATACTTTACAGTGATAATGCAAAAGAAGTTGTGCACACAACAGCGCGTATAAAATTAACGCAGTGAAAAGTATGTACATTAAAGAAGCAGTGGGGTGTAAAGGGTTTACTATATTTAGACTTACAGTCGACTACTCAGTCACTCAATTAAGCACGTGCATGTGCACCATAGTTACTATAACTATGGTAGACGAGGCTTTTTTAATACCACAATGTTAAGTACAGGTGGCAATCAAGCGTACAGCTTGTGTAATGGTAAACCTTAACCTACAGACAGATTATCTGCAAGATGGTCGGCAACATGGTTTTATATATTTTGTGCATTAAATTATATTTTATAGTAGAATACTAATCTCAATCAATTCATATAAATTTCTTATATGAATATTGTTTTACTGAATGAAACTGAATACATAAATACAATTCTACTACAAATAATTGAATTTTTAAGTTAGAAAGGTTCTTTATTTCGAATGATACATATTTTACTTCAAAATATTTTATATAGATTTTTAGCGATAATCTATGCTCATTGCGACTGTTTGATTACAGACTAATATGTACCTAATTGAAATTGACAGATTTAAATTATTCGCATTTTGTATCTCCGAATTACACAGCGCTCTCTGTTTTTGTAAATACTTGCTTATCACACATAGAAAACACTAAACCAGGACAAACAGACATGATCATGCACAAAAATATTTTGACTTGTGCGGCAATTGAGGATTGTCAAAGTAGGCATCGGTAATTATTCCACCATCGGGCTCGTAAAAGAAAAAATTAGAGATTATAAAACTTAATTTAGTTTGTAAAGTACGTTAATCTTAAACATAATAGTGCTGTATCACATCCTGAAATCTGGTAAAAAAAATTGTCCTCCTTGTTTATGGCTCGATTTAGATAAAGATATTAAGAGTTAAGTACTCACTGTATCAAATTCGCTCGGGCTCGCCGTTTTTATTCGGCCAAGTCACGCGATCCGGTAACATGCCCCCGGAATGTTGTTATCGCTGAGATTATGTTAAAAAAATGTACGCCTTTTTTACCTTTTTTTCTCGTGTAGTAGTGTGTTTAAATGAGTTCGAGCCCTTTGCAAATGTTTGTCGATTTTTTATGACGTTTCTCTATGAATTTGTACACAAGGGTTTTTTTTCAAAGGAAGTAATGCTGATGTTTTTCTGTGTTTTAATGTCTTAGCGTCCGGTTGGTATATAGATGGATTCTTTTACATTTGGTGAATTTAAAACTGTTGTAAAATCAATAAGCTCTAGTGGTGGGCGATACAAATCGTATATAGATACAATATCTATGTATTGGTCCAATACCCGATATCTATATATCGGGCGGCACGAAAACTATATATTGGATATCGCTGTCGTGTTAACAAGTAATAACTCGTATCACCTCGCACTAAGGTACAGTACGGTACGGTACGTAACTGAATCTGAATATCTGATACTGATTCGGTCAAACAATAGGCGCGTGAAAGAATACGAGCTAGATATTTGAGTGAAACGGCTACAAGACTGATATAGACAGGTACATTTCCGTGTGAATATTCATTTTAATTTAAACATTATTTGTAGCATCCACAAGGCTTATAATTGCATTGCAAAGTTATTTTCTGAACACTTCACTTTAGTCAACGAAAATAAAACGTACACGTGTTCAATAAAGCAACTCAAGCGATTATAAACTTTCCTTATACACAATAAAATTTATTTTAAATTAATTTCTTTGTTGTTAACCTTTGTCCTTGACCGAGACGACGGTCTAACTAAATTAATAGTTTGCTCTAAATATTTTGGAATTCTATTTTTAGTTTCGTGCTTTGCTTTGCGCCGCGTAAATTGTATGTGACAGTAACTTCTCCGCTTTTTTTATCACGACTAACGTCACAAAAAGTGACACAATTAACTTTCCTAAACGTTAATTTAGACCAAAATAGATATTATTAAAAAAATGACAAAATATCCTTTTTAAAGTTTTAAATAATAAATATTATTTTTATTATTTATCACCTTACATATTATCCTTATTAAACATCATCTTCCATCTTCATAGAAAATCATTGGATGTTAACCAATATATGTATACTGATTATGAAAATATAGATAGACATAACCGAATCGTAAAGAATCACAGTACCGTATAATATCACTTAGTTTTCAGCGTGTGGCGTATCGTAGGCTTCTGACAGATACATAGATATTGCAATATATAGTTACGATATCTGATATTCAAAACCAATATATAGATACGATTCAATATTGCGTGGTACCGATATTACCCACCCCTAAATTAAGCTCATAAGATGGACGACCACTGGACCTGATAGATTCTCGAATGGCAACCAATGATGCCAACGTAGATTAATAAATTAATCCAGAAAATAATAAGGATGTTAACAACACTGTGCAAACTAACACAATAGTGGAAAAATAAATTCCTAGTTTGAGACTTTATTGCCGCGCCGATCTCTTAAATTTGTTTTCTCTTTCAAAGTATGTTCAACCACAAGAAGTGATTCACCTAACAGCAAGTGGCAAACGCCGCCTCTATCTAAAGGAGTACATTAGTAGTTCCGTAGTCCGTGGTAATATACAAGGATCAGCCATTGCGTTTCCAAATGATAATATTGGATTAAAATTGCTTATGGAGATACATGCGTATTATTATTTTTTATTCTACATTTATTATTATGAGAGCACTATTGTAGATTACTAAGTATTCATATAAATGACAAAAATCATAAAATGTAGAAACGAGATATCACTACCATAAAATATATTATTTTTAAGATGTAGGGTAGAGCTCATCAAAGCAGCACGTCTGGGGAAGTACCTACGCCAAACCGCAGCCAAATAACAACTCCCCAGAAGGTTGTTGTGTTCCTGCGTTTGAGTGAGGTCTCCAGTAAACTCTTAAAGAGCTGCTGTGTTAGCAGCAGAAGTGGCATCGCGCGGGTAATATTTAATGTATTATAGGCTACGGTAACCGCTTTATATCAGGCGGGTCGTATGCTTGTACAAACAAATAATCCCTCAACATATTATTTCTGAAAATTACCCGCATTAAGTATTATGAAAGTGATACAGTAAATATTGGTATTAAACAACTTGGACGGGGCATCAAAGGAAAAGATGAATTTTTAATGCCGTAACTAGCGGGCAGGATAGCGTTTGCCGGTAACATGAAGATGTTTACTTTTGACTATAATTAACCTAATAGGTTGGTTATATTCTTCAATAAAGGGCGTGCAAAAGTAAGTAGTAGGTAAATGAAAGTAGTAACTAAATAATCTGGCCGGGGTTTTGATTGTTTACTTGATTACTTTCATTAGGTACGTAATGATAGATAATTAAGTGCGATTGTGTATTTTTTCATATGATACCAAATAAAGGGCCTATTTTTAATTTTATAATAATACAATAATTAAATAAATAATCACAACTTACTTTCCTATTATGCAATGTCGGGAGGTATACAAGCGTACGGCCCACCTCATGCAAAGTGCATAAACTAAGTAGTTATAAACTATGCCGTCTTGCAATAAAATGGTTACTCGAGCATTAACAACCTCACTGCTAACGCAGCAATTTCTAAGGAGCTTACTTGTAACTTCACTTGCGGAAACCCAACAACCTACCAGATATTGATGTGTAGCTGTGGTTTTCTGCAAGGTGGAGGTACTTCCCTAGTCAGGCTGCTTTGATACGTCCTGCCTCTGTTAAAAAATGTAGGTATTACATAAAACTTTAGGTTTCAATAGAGCCGAGGGTTTTTGTAGTTCACAAAATCCATACATATTAAGTACATACTTTATGAATTCAATACGGGTAACTAAGTCTTAAAAACTAAACATAAAATATTTAAGGAATGCTTCGAAAAATTCTACTCCGATTTAGAACGTAAACCATCGATTTCAAACTGACGCATTGACACATCACTATCGCTGTTCGATTTCAAACGTTTTGGCGGGAGCGCTGTCAAGATGGCTACCACAGGACGAGGATATCTCGCCAATTCTTTTGTGCCAACGCGACGGATATATCTTCCAGGATTTGTATTCCGATCCGATTTAAAACGACAAGTTAATCTCGCTTTCGTTGTGGAGAATTTTACAACAAAATACTGAATTGAATTTAAATACTATTATATACATACTGCATACTGCTAAACAATATAGCAATAGTACAAAAGATTCTTTAATGTATCTTTTTGCTGTGACCGCGTTCGCACGACATGTTGATTTAAGACAAAAGGGTTTTTGACATACACAAAGGTATGTAGCTATAAAATAAACTTTCGTGACCGCTCAGATTATTGCAGGAGTTTGCTGCATGAAACTGTTTTCTTGGGAGAATATAGGAGATACTTACAGTATATAAGTACAATTGTGGGTGGTTGAAACTACATCGTAACTGGTTACCATAGGGTGTATGCGTATTTGACACTTAGTGCTTCTAAATTGATCATTAAAAAGATGTAAAGTTTCTTTAGGATTTAACCAAACACAAACTTGCTTTCAAAATCCAAAGGTCTTACACCTTTGGATGGAAGCACATTTGTGTTTGGTTTTCCGTACCCTAAATGGTAAAATCATGAACGAACAGAATTCAAAGAAAGGAAAGGTTCAGAGACAAACAGATCGCCCGCGTATATGTTTGTCTCTGAACCTTTTTCGAAAAACAGGTAACGTAGAAACTTTAAATTTGACATTCATTTGTCTTAATGATTCTTATAGCACGATACCCTAAATAAGCGAACATGACTAGCTGTTGACTGGATTATTATTTAAATGAAAAAATGTTCTTGTGTGTGCAAACAATGTAACATTATTGCTCTGGAATGAATACACCGATTAAAAATAAGAGAATTTGAAATCTAATTTCATCTACATTTTATGGGCATTATTATTTTTTATTACTTCACCTAAATCTTACCTAAGCTCGAATTAAGCCGGAAGGGATGCTTTTACACCAGTGATGTGCGAGAAATTTAACGGTTGGTGAGGAAAAATCCACCAATAGTTATAATTTCATTGTCCTAGCCTCGCTTAGCGCAGCTCTGGTGAAAAAGGTCTAGCGGAGCGAGCTGTTTGTACATTAAAAAAGATGTGTGCGTGGGATTCGAACGGAGAATGTGTGCAAGGAATATGTGCGAAGAACGGGAGCAAAAAATATGTGTAAAGGATACGAGCACGCGCTCCGCTCCTGCCTTACCGCGCCCTCCTCGCATACATGGAAAGAACATATACGGATCCTCGCTCCGCTCAGCTTACTCGAACCTCTCTGTTGGAAACGCTCGCACCGTTACACAGCTTCGATACGCATCCCCACACTGCTCAGCTACCTCGTACATTTCCGGTGGTAAACCGTGACCTAAATTGGAACGGACTTGTTTAACCTCAACATCCTTAGCCATGGTAAAAACAAATGCTAGCAGTCACTTCCTCCACAATGAAGGTAGATGTCGTAATAGTGGTTCACTCTAACATCAATGCGGTGACCATCAACGCCTTAAGGACGGTCGGGCTCTCCGGTCAATATACCTTACCTGCAATACCCTGGATACAAATTCGATATACCTATGAAACATCTTCCAGAATACATTCTCTAAACGATATTAAAAACCATATCACAAACTTTGTCTGTTGTGGAAATCGAACCCTACGCTTGGTGTTTAAGGAGATGGCTTGGTGACCACCGGAGAACATTTATCTACGAAATCGATGAATTAGTGACATAAATTGTTATGATTAAGAGGCTAATTATGTTGTCACAGCCTCGATACATCTTGTAAGCGTGCTTCGGGTATATTGATTTTTCCTTGGTTATATAAATGTGATAAATGCATTGCGTTGTTATCGAGTGCCTCATTTTTCGCCCTAGGGGCATGTCTCGATTGAATTACGGTTAACCTTAGATTGCTAAGCCGTGCCGGAGGCGCCCTCTATTATTCGGGGGAAAATATTATTTCATACATTAGTCGACATAGGTGACAAGGGAAAATTCTCTTTTCCACTTTCGCCCGGTGGGAGATTTCGTGTGTCGTGTATATAGGTTGCTAAATGTTGTTTTTTTATTATAGTAGGTATCGAAGGAAAATCTTATGAAAATTTCGCAGACTTCCTTTGCGCAGAGTTGTTTATTTATATTCAAATACATCATTTCATGAAGATATATCATAGCCGGCCATTTTTTTTTACCACTTAGGAGGTACATAAACGGTTCGATTGACGGTAAACAGTAAACGTAGTCTATACATATAACACTTGCAATGCCAGGAGCATTACTCGCCACCAGTTAGTTCATATAAACTATCACCGACCTGCCCATCTATTACCGGTAATAAGAGCATGCCGTCCTTGGTATAGGTGCATCTACTAACGGTAATGAATGAGTGCCGGGAAGCACACAAAGTAGTTTAGTTTAGATCCAATTACTTGTAAATTTACTTCCGAAAAACGACAGTTACGACACTATATACGTTTATACGCACAACATTTAGTGATTTACAATATTATTTTAAAACCATAGACTTCTTATAGGTTATAATTTGTAAGAACTCTTTTCTGCATTTTCCAGAATATTTTAGCGGTGTGAAGAGAATTAGTCATTTTTTAGGGTTCCGTACCCAAAGGGTAAAACGGAACCCTATTACTGAGGCTCCGCTGTCCGTCCGTCCGTCCGTCCGTCCGTCTGTCACCAGGCTGTATCTCATGAACCGTGATAGTTAGACAGTTGAAATTTTCACAGATGATGCATTTCTGTTGCCGCTATAACAACAAATACTAAAAAATAGAATAAAATAAATATTTAAGGGGGCTCCCATACAACAAACGTGATTTTTTTTTGCCGTTTTTATAGATAATGGTACGGAACCCTTCGTGCGCGAGTCCGACTCGCACTTGGCCGATTTTTTTTTGTTTTCAACTTTAAAATTCTTGTTCTAAAACTATAAAAATATGAATATATATAATAATAATTAGAGAGATAGATAAAAAAAATGCATATTCAGTAGGGCCTTGATAATCCGAATACCCCTGTTAGAAGTTTCGTAACGTTCTTCTTGTATATATGTAGTAGGTTAAAATAATAATAAAACAAGCTTTTCTTGGTCAATAATATGTTTAGTGACCATCTAATAGCGTGATTATAAAATATATTGAGATATAAAATATATAGATATCGAGATATTCAGACGCTTCAATATTCTGCGTAAGTTTGAGTAGCGCTATTTTTATAACCTTAAAAGTACGTGTATCCCGCGCACAGCTAGAGAGATAGCAGGAGGTACAGTTCACATCAAAGTGACATTCGGACAGAGAATAGATAATGATCCTGTGTACGTGTTATCAACGCTCAATGAGCGTTTTGTGAGCTATTGGTATATGATGTGATATACGAAATTAAAGATGTTTTCAGCAACACCGTTCCTATATGAAATCTATATGTTTGTATGTGCGTTTGTAAATCTATATGTTTATGTGTGCGTTTTTTTTTCGAATATTCGAATTTTGACTTCAGATTCGGATTCAGCATAAAAAAGTAGAATAGGAATGTTCAGGAACACCGTTCCTATCTCTTATGGAACATGGTCAAAATGGCCGACAAATAAAACAAAAAAAATTCATTGTTATATAATTGACGAGCCAGGTGTTCCTCTGGCAATGCAAGCTTGCGCATTCTCAACCGGTTCTTTTTATATTGTCTTATTACTATAAAAAAAAAAATCTTTAATTTGGTATATCACACGATATAGTTTACAAAACTTAATTATCTTCTTTAATTATCCCAAAAGTGACATATTCAATTACTATGACGAGCTCGGTGGCGCAGTGGTGAAACGCGCTGTTACGCTACTTCGACACCAACGCTCGTGGGTTCGATTCCCACACAGAACAAACATTTGTGTGCATGAACATGTCTGTTTGTATTGGTCTGGGTATTTTCTATGTATAATAAGTATGTATTTACAAAAAAAAAAATGTATTTACGTATATTTATCAGTTGTCTAGCACCCATAACACAAGCTTCGCTTACTTTGGGGCTAGGTGGCGCTGTGTAATTTGTCCGAGAATATTTATTATTATTATTATTATTACTGGAATTTCAAAAATTCGCCTTTGTGCTAAATTTATCCTTAATGGGTGCAGTAGATCCAGAGCAAATTTGATGTAAGAGACGGACAGGCAGGCTAAGCCTGAGTTACAAATATTCATATGTGTGCTAAATATAAGCTTAATAGGTCCTGTGGATTCGGAGGACGTAGCAGACATAATGGCAGACCTACGAGTGATAATGTAAGTGTTTTTCTGTTCAGTTGCACGGAACCCTAAACATCCAAGATACAGGAGTTACGAAAGATCTGTGTAGAGTGAGAGCGAGTGGAGAAGATTACAGGGGATACAAGGGGCAACCCTAGATAAACAAAAAAAAAACATCCAAATAAAAACCTTATGAGGTTGAGTGTAGAAAAATCAAGACAGATATGTTTGGTATTTACATTTAATATAAACACATGGTACAAAATCATGGTTCATTGTACAGAGATTATTAGTGTCTGGCTATTCCACCATGAGATAAAAAAAGATAAAAGATAAAAATTCTTTATTTGCCATTGGGCCCTCGCGGGCATTTAGAAACGCCTTACATTTTTTGAAATATAATCTTGTTGTATCTTATTTAATTCTCTTATTTTTACTATTTTCCTTTTTTTATTGTACTAGCATTTCGGAAATGACCATTGGCGAAGAAGAAATGCCGAAAGAAACTTGCCAATATAGGTCTCTTTTAAAATTGTCAATTAGATATTACAAAAATGAGACCGGGATTAGTGTAAGTATGTATGTGTCCGTAATTAACCGCGTAATGCCCAACATGAAAGGCGCCGTGTTCATTCTTCTGTCCCTGGCGTACCATATCCTAATGGAGTCATCCTTTCACGACTGTTAGGAACCATCGCCAAAATTGTGGTTACGACACAACAAAGCGACTAAGAACATCTTCTAGAAGATTGATTGGATTCAAACGACGAACTCGGTGGCTTAGTCGTGAATGACGCGACTTTGACACCAACGCTCGTGGGTTCGATTCCCACACAAGACAAACATTTGTGTGCATGAACATGTCTGTTTGTCGTGAACTGCATGTTTTGAGGGAGATAGGGTGCATCAAAGCAGCCCGTCTGGGTAAGTACCTCCACCTCACAGAAAACCGCAGCCAAATAACAACTCCCTAGAGGGTTGTTGTGTTTTTGCGTGTGAGCGAGGTCACCAGTGAGCTCCCAAGGAGTTGCTGTGTAAGCAGCAGAGGAGGCATCGCGCGAGTGATAATTAATATATCACAAGCGTTAATAGGCTACGGTATCTGCTTTATATCAGGTGGGCCGTATGCTTGTATGCCTCCCGACGTAGTATAAAAAAAATAGCTGTTTGTAATATCTTTATGGTGCAATATGTATAAGTTACTACATTTTAAACTACAATAGCAATAGCAGAAAGGCGGAATAAAGATTCTAAGGGATTATTCCCAGTCAACATTTGAATATAAAGGAAGATCCAAAATATAAGATACAGAAGTTAAAATTGTGTATGTTACGTAAGGTCATGAGAACTGCATAGATGTTGCGTTGGTAGAGCTAAGGAACAAGGTATATTTGATGGTAAACCGTTTAACAAGCTATGGTATGGTTTAATATTGTGACTAGTTGCTAAAGTTGTAGTATTCGTAAATAAAAATGAAACTAATTTCAGATCGCTAAGTTGACTCGTAAATATTGAACAGTTCCATTATTCGATGCAATCGAATATTCCATTTCTTGATTAAATATTTTCCTAAATAAAATATGGCTTTTTCTCACTTCCGACATCATGTTTCATTATTTGCGTGGGCCATATACACGGAACTCTATGATTTTTATTGTTTCAAATATGAATAACTATAGAGAAAACTAGCTATTAAAATTTAACAACGTTTTTATGATTTCTACAAGTTATGATACCTTTCTTAAATTAGAACATGACAGTTTTATAGATTTGGTGCCTACGACAAATGTTTTAGGACATTTATAATTTTATTCCATGTTTTTTTTTATAACCTTATTGTTAATAATATTTTAATTTGTATTCCATTATTTAGCAGGTATTTAAATATGTTCTACTGCCAAGGCCTGGAAGTACCTTGACATTTGAAACATTCAATCAAATAGAGGATCAGCAATATAAACAGCCCAATATTAGAATTCCTCTTTATAGAATACGGCAGCCAAATAATAAGTAATTTTGATGATTGTTCTTACCAATAAGATCACCTGTGATAGCACCCTTGGGTGACAACTAACAAGCCTTATATTGCAAGTGTTCAGAGCTATCAACGCAGTATTATAATACCTGTTTCATAGAATGGTTCAGATAACAGCGGTTAAAATATATTTAAAACCATTGCCACCCACTCCACTCCACTATCATCACTTGCAGAGGGGGAACATATCTTCATGCTTAAAGTTAAATGCAACTAAGTTCGAAGAGAATATTAGGGGTAGACATCATTTCATTTCAATTTTTTTTTTTTCTACTGTCAAAATTCTGGAAGCAATCATACATAGATGAAGTCAGCCAAAGTATTTTCGGTCCCTTCCATACCTTAAAGTGTCTCCAAAACGTTCCATTACTAAAGGGATTATATTAGCACGTTTTATAATAGATACTGGTGATGTTATTTAGATTCTTCAGAAGACCTGTTGGATAAACTCGAAAGAATGCGAAGTCTGTATATCGGATTCATATTTGATTTACATATATTTGATTGCGGAGTGTTTTCCCAATAAACTAGACACTTTATATGGTATTCGTTTTTGCCACGAACTACCATTGCCCCCTGTTGAGCATATCAAGTTTCTTGGACGACAGTATGATCTTCTACTTCAGGTGAATTCGGAAGGGAACTTCTCTAGAGATTTCATTCAGATTCGCGGGTAAATGTAATGTTACGTACATATTTGTGATTATCACTTACTTGGTGGCGTAGGAACACACCGTGAGAAAACAAGTATTATAAATTATATTTCGAAAGATAAGGATCTGACCTAAAAGGGGGCTGATTTTCCCTCTAGGTTTTGGAGGTCTGCCAACTATCACTCTAACAATAGTATTTTCGCCAAATCCTTAGTCTTGGATAGCCGACCCCGTCAATTCTAATGGATTAGAAAACGGGACCACGCTAGATAAAAGAATACGCTAGAACTAACGCTCAGATTAATTTATAATCTCCAAAGCTCGTCTCTGTCACAAGGCCCTCGTTGGGACCAGAATCAAATGTGTAAACATACTTATACTTCCAGCAGATATATATCATTATGAAATAGGATATTATTGTTTATGACTACGCATCTACATCAGGTACGCTGTGAAAAAAACAACCCTCATTTTCGCATCAGCCTCTGGGTAAAAAACCTCACTGATAAATAATCTCAACAGATTAAAAAAAGGTCGAGTGGCGTACCTACCCAATTAGTGAGTTTACAAGATTCCTCCGCATGTAGCCGTAGCACTACGCAAACTTGATTACAATCGTTTCCGAACGTATCGCCCGGGAAAACTCCACCCGCGACTATTAGTGCAGAACGGGCACGATGTTCCGATTGTGCTAACAGAGTTTGGTAGGGTATTCCACTAAGGTTTTCGTAAAAACCGTTTATACATTGACACCGTACGCAAAAAACAGCTTCCCGAAGGGACCTTCAGCTGGTTGCATGATTGTTGGTGTCGATAATATTATATTTAAATCCTGTCGAGTTCAATAACTATATATGACTAGCTTTTACCCGCGGCTTCGCTCGCATTAATGTTTTTTTTTTTTTTAATAAAAAGTATCCTATTTTATTTCTCATACCGCCAAGAATATGTGTACAAAGTTTCATAATGATCGGTTGAGTAGTTTTCGCGTGAAAGCGTAACAAACAAACGGACATTCACGTTTATAATATTAGTAGGATAGGATATATAATAACTATAAATATTGTTTACATACATTCGTAAATTTATGTAAACAATATTTAATCTTCAAACAGTCAACCGCGAGATAAGTCATCCCTTTACCTACTCGTGGAGAAATCTCCACGAAAATACATCTCATTCACGATTTGTTTAAGAAAACTGAAATACGTGACTCAATTGACGTTCGTCACACTCGAAAAAAGATGGCCGCCAAGATGGCGACATGTCATGTCAAAAGGCGTTCTTTCCCACCACTTCTCCCTTTTCGAGTTTATTTTTTTTAAACGCACACACAATTTCCTTTTTATTTTACGCGAACCCGCCTCACCATTATAAATGGTATTTGCTTCTGTAATGATCACTTAATCGAGGTGAAAGAAAGTAATTTGTTGGCGTTGTTTTTTATTTTTCTTTCATTGAGGCAAAGGTATTTTCTATTTCATGCCTAATGCTAGAGTCCTTGGTGAAATATGAGCTTGATAAGAGGAATTTCGTTCACCATAATTATAATGGGCCCAGGTAATTTATAGGGAACGAACTCGTTTATTTTTTAATGGTGACCACTATATTACGCGAAGGCGGGGCGACTGCAAAGCTATAAAACCGAGTTCTTATCGACGACAACATACTGTTTGGATTGCATTAACTTGATATATAAATAATCTATAACAGTTTAGTAATATTCATAACCCAATCATATAACGTTTTATACTTATCATTTAAGAATACCAACTGCCTGAACAGTTCAGTACTTGTAATAGATATGAGACCGGTGGTCAAGTGGCTAGCAATGGTTACTTCAAGATCTAGAGTCATATATTCGAGTTCAACACTAGATACATATTTGTTTATTGTATATAGGTGTACATAGACATATCTATTTGTCTGGTTTTGGATATTCTTCTATGTAATAATAAGTATGTATTTACATATACATACATACATAAAAAAATATTTTCGTATGGATAAGAGGATTGTATGGGACCCGTCGAAATAAACCGCTATTTAAAAATCTGAAACTACCGGTATGGCCATCATCATATCCCTCACATACTGTTAGTGCCTTGCTTCATGTTACAGAAGATATACGTAAAGCAATGGACAAGCGAGAACTTACAGTTATTGCTTGATTTGACTTTAGCAGCGCTTTCAATTCGGTGGATTTTAATGCTCTACTGGCACCCTTCGTGTACTAAATGTTTCTCCTACAGCAAACTCATGGTTTGACTCCTATCTCCGAGATCAACAACTGATCATCAAAGTTGATAACACCTTTTCAACTTGGTCTACTTTAAAAGCTGGTGTGCCACAGGGGGGTGTGTTATCACCACTTCTTTTCTCGATGTTTATTAATCAACTCACTCATATTATTCCTTCTTCCTACCACCTGCATGCAGATGACTTACAAATATACCGCCATTTTGTACCAACAGATATGTGCGTAGCAGTCCAATCTGTTATTTCGTATCTTAATGCTGTTAGGGACTAGGCTGCGTCATTTGGTCTACTTGTTAACCCCCTAAAACCACAGTCGATGATTATCGGTAACAGCAGGATAATGCCTAAACCTAGGTTCCTGGACTGCAAATTATCTTGGTCTGCTCACGTCAATGAGATTAGAAAACGAATGCTCTATTTATTTCACTCCTTCAGGCGTCTCCAGAACTTTCTCCACTAAAGTAATTCTTAGCAATGCCCTTCTTCTACCCCTTCTCGACTACGCCGACACCGACGTATGCTACTTGGATGCAAATGTAATTCAGTTTATCTTTGGACTTTGGACTGCTGCTCCGAATTGCGCTAACAAATTTCTTTTATAACTCTTTTACCTACCGTGCTGCCCACTTGTGAAATAAATTACCTACACGTATTCGTCAAAGCCCGTATGTTTTCTCATTTAAAAAGAAATTGAAAGTTTACCTACTACCTATCCATTCAGAAATAATTGTATATGTGTATATATTATTTAGATATATATCGTATATATATTGTGTGTGTATGTATGTGTAACTCTTATTCAGGCACATACAGTTATTCCGCTACTGACACTATGACCCACTGTTGGAGGTTGACTGGAACAAATCTCTTTTAGAGATGAGCTCGCCTTTGCGAACTATGTTCTTTATACATTATAACTATTTAATTTGTTGTGTGCATTATAGAATTATAAAGACATTGGCACAAATCGAAATCAAAAACCTCTGAAAAATATTGTTAGAATAATATGAAACTTACTTAAATTACTCATTTCAATGAACATTTATGTTGCTCATATTGTAAGGGTCCAAAATGTCAACATGTTATAAAACAGAAAATTGCAATTCAGCAAATCATAATCGTTTGCTAAAATAAATAAAAACTTGTATGAGACAATCACATAGTTAGTAACGTATATTATCTTATCATTTAGGAAAGATATATTTATGTTCTTACGTAGTATTCAGTAATCACATTTTTTCGAAGATTTAAATAACACGGCAAGTAGAATTAAAGCTAGGAAAACAACCTAAGTACACATTAATATGCTCACACAAACAAACAAAATTCTATTTCGGAAATACTCGTCGTATTACATCAAAAGCGCAACAAACATCAGAACTGCGCGTCTAATGACACCGATGTTTATTCCACCGCCATTTTCCCGCCATTTCTCCACCGTCCGCCATTTTCTACAATCCCTTCAAGAGCGGTAATGATCGCTCAGACGCTTGGATCTGATGGTCATAAAGCCCTTCCACGCCAACGGATTTAGTTTCACGTCGTTTTAAGGTTTTTGAGGGATGTCCAGTTTGAGTATCTACTTTCAAGGATTTTGCTGCTGACAATACTATATAGATCACGATTGGAATATTTTTTTTTTGTTATATATATATGTAAGCATATTTTATTTATCAGATTAGACTAACGGCATGTCTAATTCTCGAATAACTTACAATTTAGAAGTTAACGTTGTTAGCACACTAAACGACTCCGATCACCACCAACCGTTCTCGGAGCTTCATCACAGTAATGTTCGAGCAAGACACGACCTATTACGCGGCTAGATAGGGAAGTTGCCGGCTGTCGAATTTGTATTTGTTTTATTGAGCTAGCATCATTTCTACGAACATGTTACTTCAATTTGTAGCTCGCATGGCCGAATTATTTGTCGTAGAACTAATCCGCGATAATACAACTCGTTGTGCCGTGAGATGGCTGTACCAACCAAGTATATAAGTTGCTTATAGCGTTTATAGTTTATCGAGGTAAACAGGTTTAGATGATATATTTTGAAATATATTATGACTCATTATGTGTAATTGTATATCAGTATGGCCCCACGAAGAGCAGTGATAGCTCACAGGATATTGTCCGGCGGTCCCTAATTCAAATCCTGGTGAGGATAGGTAGAACTAAATTCGTGACTTCGGATTTATGTACATATTTCTACGTACTTTTTAGATGTTCGACGGCGAAGGAAAATATCGTAAGGAAACTCGCATGTCCAAGATATTATATTTCGAAAGACGGGTGGTGTGACCTTACCTAAGAAACGTCTGGTTTTTCCTCTGGGAGGTCTAACGGCAGTCGCTCTATCTAGAAATCAGTATCTTTGCCAAATCCTTAGGCTTAAGTAGGGAATCCTGCTCAATCCTAATGCATTAGGAAACGGGATAACGCTAGAATGAAGAATGAATGTTCCAGGAAGCTTAAAAGGCGTCTCGCTCAGATGACATAATATCACCGCACTAATAAAAGCACAGTTTTATCATATGTTTCATTTTGTCATCCACTGCCCCTTTGGCCACTAAATACCTTCTACATTAAGGTCACTAGCCGTAGCCGTGGTAGTTTTAGTGTACGAAATCCCGAAACCAACCGATGAATGTATAACATATATATGATTATTTTTTAATACCACTCAAATAAGCTTTCGATTGAAACTTACTGGATATGGAAATTAGAACCTTGGGATATAAATAATATATTTCTTTGTTACTAGTCCCTCTACCAAAACAGCAGTTTATTATTTTGTGTAAGTGTAGACCTCAATGTTGCACCGACCGCATAATTCCGGTCAATACCCTCAGTAGAGCTACAGTGTTCGGTTACATATAACCACCGGTTACACGACACCATTGTTTAACGGCTTATTAGGTATGTCTGTTTACTTCTTATATTTTAAGCCTTCCACCAGCCTTCGGTCTTTTGACCAGCATCGATCACTATACATGCGATCTCATTCATTCTCATAACAACAGATGGCGCTAGGAGCGAGCCGTAAAAGATTTAGTAAATATACAGGTTTTTGGTACCGAAATCATTCAAAGTTTTGCTAATATTTAGCTTCTAGCTAAAGGTTTGAAATTTCGTATATACCAAGTTTTTAATAAGTAAATGCTACTTGTATTAGTCAGACTAACGGGTTTTCTAGAGTAAGCAATGCACGAATGATATCTCCGATGCAAAATTACTGAGAGGCCATACTAAATATATAGTTTAAAAAGGGTCTATTTTCACATGACTGACTCAAGTAAAGTTGAATGAGGTAATGTTCATAAAACCACATATCAACGGATATTCTTGCGAAACGCTTAAAGTAGCGTGCAAGTAATGTGATATTTGAAATTGTGGTCATTTCACCTTTGTTGGGCTTCTTCGAATACCAATGGACACCGAAGGCATGTTATACATTGTTAAGATCTATATGAAGGGCGACGTAAGGATGTGTAACGGATATTTCGTATCCTAATTGCCTCGCCCCGTGTATATGGAACCTTTAGAATAAAAAATCGTTGTATGACTAAGGCTGAGGGTTGTTTTTATTCAATTGGTGTCATATTCACCATGTTCCTCTGAACATGGTGAACCACTTACATCCCATTTAAGGGATGGATGATGTGTCGCAACAAAGTTATGGCCACCAGGCACTATAATTTAAAAACCTTTGCCTCTTTGTTACAGGAGTATATTGTGAAACATTCATTGCTTTACAATGTTAACATTACCTGGAAGCAATCACTATCAGGTAGCTTTACTATATGAATTAATTCTATATAACTACTGTTGGTATATAGGTATTACATATTATATACCTGCAGTACAATAAACCGTCGTTTTCAGAATATTGTCGGAAATTCTCGCAATGGATCATAAAAGCTATCCGATTTTATTTGATGTGGAACGTAAGTCGTGTTCAAAATATTAAAAATAAAACTTGCCAAACGCGTGTTAGTGAATGAAAAAGCGTACCGCGTAAAAAATGCCCATTAAAGTATATTTCTTGTAAAGTGACCCCCTTTAATTCATAACTTTACCTTATCATTATTATGTCTATATTTATTAATTTTTATTATTCATACCCTATTTCCTTCATGGTCTAAATATTGCTGCGGTTTTACGTCAGATGGAGGTACCTTGCCAGTTGGGCTTTGTTGCCCCCTACCTATTTTAATAAACGTTCTCTTCTGCGACAGATGGATAGATGCCGAACAAACTGCGAAGACTTAATCAAAGGATTTTGTCGGTACCTTTAATCCTAAAAAGTTACGGATACAACTTCAGTGATTGTTTATGGCAGCTGACTCTATGACCGTTTCCTTTGACTATATGAATACCTGGGTATTTTGTGCGTTACGTTTTTTTATACAACGCTTCTACAGATCTTGGTACCTCTCTATCGTTTGGACCGAATCCAGACTTCCCTTTCCTCGTGCTGATTAGTCCCTTTCATCCACTAGGATCCACAGTCCAGATTCACATGTTGATTATTGGTTAGTTTTGGATACTTTTCACTTCATTGACAAGTTAATCTCTGGTAAAATAGAGATAGGGTAGCAGCACTAGCAGCTATATTAAATAAATCAGCCGGACTGGAGAAGCTCATCCATCTTAAGAAATACTGCGGCTACGTAACAAGTTACTGGAGAAACAGGTGGGTTAATCCTTGAGGATACTCCTTGTATCGCACCCATGAATTAAATACCTGCTGTAACCACATCCTTTAATATTTTCCATTTGAGTCGCCCGCATAGAAAATAACAATTTTCAATAAAAGGAGTATAATATGTCGTAAGGATCATTAGGCTACGGTAATCGCTTAACATCGGACAGGCAGTAGACATATTTGTTTGGTAAAACATCTGGTTTCAATCGACGGTATCACTCAAATAAATTACGAGTTATTAAATCAACAAACATTTTCCGATGTAACAAGTGACTAATTATCATGTTTAGAGACAAAGCTAACTAGCCCAGTTAATAAAGAACAGGTCTAATGACCAACTGGTCACCGGTTCGAACCCTGGCGAGGCCATATACCACTAAATTCGTGTTTTCGGATTTATGTATTTGTTATTATCACTTGCTCGTGAAAGAAAACTTCGTGAGGAAACTCGCATGCCGAAGAAATTATATAGAGAAAGACATGTGACTAAGAAAGATCTGACTTTCCCTATGGGTTGTGGATGTCTGACGGCAGTTGCTACATATTAAATTCAGTATCTTCGCCAAATCCTTAGGCTTAGGTAGCGGACCTCGCCAATATAACGCTAGGAAGAAGAAAAAGAATCAAAGCTAACCTAAATTATTAACAAACATTACATTAGACGGGCAGTGTGCTTGATTGCTTCCCGACCTTGTATAAAATTCCAAGAAAATACTTCTATCATTTCCATTTCTCACCTCTGAAATATACCTTCAGGAAATACGTCAGAATTCGTATATCCGCGAAACTAAATAAAACGGTGACAAAAAACCTTTAGCACCTGCAAGGGTTAGTATATGGGGTAAACCTCTTCCTTCCCCTTTCAAATATAGTTCATATTGTATATCACAGCATAGTCTAGCTTATTTATGGCCGGAGGTACGGGGTTGCAAAACCTTAGCACTTAAAAATAAGCCATTTAGCGGAGGGTCTTCGCAGATATTTATTAGATAATAAAACTATATTTATTTTACTCTGTTTTCAATTGCAACTACTGCAGGCATTGTTATTTTTTTATGAAATTGGCAAGACTTTGAGAATCACTCATTGTAGGAACCTTCCAGCTGGTTTTGACGAGTTTTGTTGCGCAGCTGTTAATAACCCGACTTTGACACCGACGCTCGGTAGTTCGATTCCCACACATGACAAACGGTACTTTTAAGAGAGGTACGGCGTATCAATGTAGCCCGTCTGGTGAATTACCTCCACCTCACAGAAAATCGCAGGGTTGTTGTGTTCCTGCGTGTGTGTGAGGTCACCAGTAAGCTACCAAGGAATTACTGTGTTGGCAGCAGAGGTGGCATCGCGCGAGTGTTATTTAATGTCTTGCAAGCATTCATAGACTGCAGTAACCGCTTTGAGTGCAATGCGTTTTCGTCCACATTTCCGGCAAACAACAAGACAATGGTCGAAGTCATAAATCTGAATTTTTTGAAGCTGTCACAATGACAAAGGCGAGGGAATTGAGCCCATACAGCTTAGACTCTCGATGTTCAATAGATGTCGATTAGTATTGGTGTCTATAAAAGGTTTATTGTCAGCTTCGTCTCTTAGACTGTTACGATTCTTTGTTTAATTGGTCATAATTACGAGTATCAGTTACACAGAAACAATATCCAGATTTGTAAGGTTCCAGGACCGCTTTCGACTAAGCTTTTTACGCAAATTGCGTTTACAGTTTCAAGAAAACTCGATTGTCAATGCTTAGAGGGTAAGATTTTTACTTGTTCGACATATCCGAAAATCGCTAAATTCTAATCAGTCTCTCATGTTAAATCTTGCAAATACAACAGTCGTAAGAAACGACCCTCTAGCTAGCCCTCGATTGAGGAAAAAATCTTATTTCACAGCCCCCGCAATTCTCACCTCCCCCAAGGCTCAGTTCTTCACGCTTCCGCACCAGAGAGCTAAATTGTGTGCAGTTTTTGGAAACAGATAGTATGGAGACGACTTTGAAAAAGTGGCATTTCATTTTTCTTCCTGAGTGCATTTCCCTTAGAAATATATAAGTAAGTATATCGCTTTTTCATTCGTTTCAAAGAGTGGTCGAAATGCACAATAGTCATAATATTATTGGGATATAAGTAGTTAGTAATTATCTTTACAGTCAATGACAAACCTGCATGTGGTACATCCTGTAAAATAGCAAAGGAATGTCTATTGATAGAGAGGATTTGTTCTGTTGCCTGTGAAAGTACTTCCAGCCGCAGCCATTTAATAACTTTCTGGAAAGCTTTCGTTCCCGCGAATGAGTGAGATCGCCATTATATGCGAAGTTACTAAAGCAGCATGGGGATGGCACCGCGCGAGCTAAATTTCTTGTATTGCGATCATATCAGTAGTATTGAAAAATATACCGCACCTATTCTACTGCATAAAGGATTCATTCTTGTCTCTTATCAGAAGAATGTTAGTTAGTTCTTATCAGTATGTCAGTACTTCGTTCAAGTGTTGTATTTACAATTTTATTGACGTCTCTATTTTTGTTAGTTCACCGATTAAACGAAACATCACTACATGTTCCACAGCGCACTGAAAACCACAACCACATCGCCGCATTTTTTTTTTCATACAACGTTGGGAGGCTTTCAAGCATACGGCCCACCTGATGTAAAGCAGTTACCGTAGCCTATTAACACTTGTAATATATTTAGTATCACTCGCGCGATGCCTCCTCTGCTGCTTACACAGCAACTCCTTAGGAGCTTAGTGGTGTCCCCATTCACACACAGGAACGCAACAACCCTCTAGGGAGTTGTTATTTGGCTGCGGTGTTCTGTGAGGTAGAGGTACTTCCCCAGACTACTTTGATGCGACATTTTCGATTCAACATTTTATGTATTAGCGACAAATAACAAAATCACCTACAAAAAATAACAAAATCACCTAACCGACTTACTATAAAAAGCTACACGTAAAATTTCCACCAATCGTTTCGCAGCCTGTAAACAATCCTCAACGCGTTTCACATGAAATTTTACAGCGAAAACAATGCGATTTTTTCGCTTCCAAGTTTTTATATCCTATAAAAGTCCCTCTCCACGCCCGAAAGTTACTAAGAAAAATGACACCGCTTATGCAGGCGGCTACTTCATACGAAACGTGACTAGGGGTGCATATATCGCACGGAAACTGTTAAAAAAATCCCCCAAGGACCCTCTATGTATAGTTGGATTGAAAAAATGGGTATAGTGCAATCTCCAATTCGGTTCTGCTCACAGAGCATGCTTGACCGCGTCGAGGTAAGGACTACGATTTTTTCGGACCTTTCCAATTTCAAGAAAAGATTTATGAACTTCGCACAAAGCCTACGTGTATCCTACGCAAATTATTAAGTAAAATGATAGACCTAATAAATAATAAAAGCATGTTATAAATAATGGAATTTAGTACAAACAATTGTTTGCAATTATAAAATTATGCGACGAATAATTCTGAGGAACAAAGGGGTTCAATGGACATATTTTTTAATATATTGAACAAAGAATTATCAAAATCGATGTAGCAGCCTTAGCAATGAAGGCGCATTTCATTTTGCATGGAACAAAATTATACTATTAGGATACAATAAGTTTAATTATTGAAAAACCATAGAATAAAATCTAAATCGGTTCTACCTAAAAATTGTATTAAACGTAAGGTTCTTAAGAAATTTCATTTTTTATAATAAGAAGCATACAACTATACGGCCCACCTGATGTAAAATACCCTTTTAACGATCGAAATACGGGAAGTACGACTTCACTCCTGCTGTTAACACAGCAAATACTAACAACTACATAGGCGCTTACTGGTAACCTCACTCGCGAGAACACAATTACCCTCCAGGGAGTTATTTTGCTGTGGTTTTATTTTCCCAATTGGGTTGTTATAATTCGCCCCACCTCTCTTCTATACCTATAATAAATATGATTCCATTTATCGTTCTAAAGTTTTCGCGTTAAGAAATCGCGGACTGTGCAATACATAATATCAATTCGAAGATAAACATATGAATAAGAAACAAAGAAAAATATTTGTTTTAAACATTGGTACATTAATACTAGGTTCACAAGATTTCGCCTGAATCAATTTAATTACTTACTATATTACATTAAATTACTCGCTTAAATTATTTAATAATTCAAATATACTATGATAACATTTGTTTACAAGTAGATTTCTTAGCCGTGATCGACAAGGGCAAGTCTACTAACTACTTTAGTAATTTGTTAAATATTTGAACGGTCATCGGATAACAACTACCATAGCATAGTGTTCCTTATCGATATTGATATTTTAGGTGTATACTCATCCCTTTATTTGATAAACAGCGTTTATGCTTGCCTTTGCAATTACTGACAAAAGATATGTCTCATTAACAACAAGTAATGCTGTAAAAAAAGTGAGAAACGTCGCTACTAAGATTTTAAAGATTCCTTCTACAGCTTAACTGTTCTGTTTCCCACCAGATTACACCTAAGCGCCGAACCACGATTACCTGTAGACGCGAGAATTTTATGGTCTATGCAGGCACATATAAATTATGAATAATACTAATAAACATATAACATATCTGTCTGTATAACGGCATAAGGAGTTGACCATAAACTTTAATGTCTCGCCGCGGGCGAAAGACAATTTATTGCATTCACTGGGTTAATTTATAATTTTAAATTGAATTTATATGCTAATTTGTTCTTAGTTTTTAATGATAATAAATTGCAGCGACATTTGTAACAATTTTGTCACCAAGAATTGTTTATAGAGCATTCATTTGTAGAGTTTAAAAACGATATTGCCTTACTCGGTATGGTGGAATTTGATCATATAATAGTGTGCAAACAAGGTAGAAGTTAGGTATACACTTTTGAATCTTATAGCAGTGAGTTTAGGCTCAACAGTGTACACCTATCTCGTGATTTTCGGTAAGTTTTTGGTACGGAACCGTCGTGCGCGAACCCAACGGGCACATGACCGATTTTTTACTGTAGTTTCATGTTTTGTAATATTCTGAAAATTTACGATAAGTCGTAATTTCGGTTTTCCCCCATAATTACGTCAAAACGCACTAAGGCCTGCGATAATTCAGCGAAAATTCTATAATTTATGTCGCTATTTCTCCACCTGACTGTACCGAACCCCTATAGTTGCATGCGAGCGATTTACTCCAAATCTTGTACGCCGAATAAACTCCCGCTCGCATCGAATTTTGCAACTTAACTGTTATTGGTTAAGGTCTATTTTACAGTGTTATGTGATTATGTACCTAAGTTATTGAAACAGGGTAGATGATGTCTCAATTAGATTCAGGTGTCCATTGAATTGAAGTAATCTTGTATGGCATTGAAAGAGTACGGAGATGTGTAGAGGTTGACGCTAATTCAGGAACATTCCTAACGCACTTAGACCTTACTGACATTTTTTATGCAACGTCTGGAGGCAAGGATACAAGCATACGGCGCACCTGTGTTGTTATGGTCGCCTCTGAACGCTTGTAACACATTAAGTATCACTTGCGGAATGCCACCTCCGCGTCTAACTCCTTAGGAACTTGTTAATGACCTCACTAACACTCAGGAACATAACAATCCTCCAGGGAGTTGTTATTGGTTTGCGGTTTTCTGTGACGTACTTCCTCAGAAGGGCTGTTTTGATGCGCCCTACCTCTCTTAAAAACATTATATCAGGTAGGCCAATGTGCTTGTACGTTTAAACACATTGTATAAAAAAAGGATTGTTCAGGCATTATTTTGCGAAAGTCAAAGTTACATGCAATTTGATCTAACCTGCTCTATGTGTTTCCGCCACCAAATAATTTATGCGAACTAGCGCCGGCTGGCACCCACCCACCACCGTTAGTAGATGCAACATGCCGTCGCCTTGGCTGCTCCGGTAGTCTCGGCCTCGGCTGCTGCGGTCGTGCTCGCGATTGCCCGCCATCTAGAACAGGAAACGCATGCACCCGCCACCCTTGCTGCATGGCTGCTCCGGTCGCCTCTACGACACGTGTTTCGAATGAACAGATACTACATTAAGAAGTATCCTTTTTTACATGCAATTTGATCTAACCTGCTTCATATGCTTCCGCCACCAATTCCGAGAACTAGCGCCGGTCGGTACCCACCCACTACCGTAGATGTTAGTCGTTAGAATAACATACTACAAGTCTTGTAGCATGTTATTCTAACGATTAACAGCGTCAGAGGATACTTCGTGTCTCTCCTCGACAACCTCCGGCAGGCACACAAAGCAGGTTGGAACAAATTGCATGTAAAACCAGTTGAGAATGCGCAATTGCATTGCCAGAGGAACACCTGGCTCGTCAATTATATAATAATTCAATTTTTTTTTTATTTGTCGGCCATTTTGTCTATGTTCCTTAAGAGTTAGGAACGGTGTTCCTGAACATCCCTATTCTACTTTTTTATGCTGAATCCGAATCTGAAGTCAAAATTCGTATATTCGAAAAAACATATAAATAAATAATAAATATTCTCGGACAAATTACACAGCGCCACCTAGCCCCAAAGTAAGCGAAGCTTGTGTTATGGGTGCTAGACAACTGATAAACATACGTAAATACATTTTTTTTTGTAAATACATACTTATTATACATAGTAAATACCCAGACCAAGACAAACAGACATGTTCATGCACACAAATTTTTGTACTGTGTGGGAATCGAACCCACGAGCGTTGGTGTCAAAGTAGCGTAACAGCGCGTTTCATCACTGCGCCACCGAGCTCGTCAATATAGATTTCCTATAGGAACGGTGTTCCTGAAAAGGATAGTTGTTAATGGCGTATTTGTTCAGGACACACATACACACCGGGAATGCAATAACGACAGACAAATCTTATTTTATTTTTATCTATCTACACAGCGCGAGTTACGTCCCTATTCCGGTATATCGCGGACAAATCGAGACGATTTCGAGCCTCGTAAAACAGGCAGTAAACTCCTCGGTAGGTCTCGAATCCTCGATGCAATCGATTCTGCGTCAGCTTGACTCAGCGGATCTTTTTCGCTCTGGAGTTAGTGCCGTGCACTAAATCCTTTAAATTTCCAATGAGATCTATACTCAGCTGGTATCGATATTCCTTATTTAGGTTTTATTTTGTTACCTGCACTATTAAAATACGTAGGTAATCTATACAGATAAATAAAATTAGAGTGTCTGTTTGTGATATTAAAATAACCGCTTTTTACTAAATGCATATGGATATATACACGGTACATATATCTACCAAAATGAATATTTTACAATTGTTGTCTGCCTGTCTGTTTGTTCCGGCTAATCTCTCAGTCTGTTTGTTCCGGCTAATCACTTTCACTGGCAGATAGCTAATGTAATAAGGAGTAACTTAGGCTACTTATATTTTAAAAATTTAATTTATTTTTATTAATATAAATAAATAATAAAAAAATAACTATTCGGACGAAGTACATAATACATATCTATTATTTCGCTATTTTACTCTGCTTATTTAGGTACTTATAATCAAATCAAATAAAAAGTTACATACATACAATAAAAAGTACATACAACAGAACAATAACTTTTTTGTTAAATATTAATAGTACAGCTAGTTATATATACAATCTCAACACGGTTTTGTATTTTCTGGGAATACTCTTTGAAATTCGAAACGCTGAGTATCATGAAGGAAATACGAACGGATTTTTAAGAGAGGTAGGACGCATCAAAGCAGCCCGTCTGGGGAAGTACCTCCTCCTCCTCTCAGAAAACCGCAGCGAAATAACAACTCCCTAGAGGGTTGTTGTGTGAGTGAGGTCACCAGTAAACTCCTAAGGAGTTGCTGTGTAAGCGGCAGAGGAGTGCCTCCCGACGTTGTATGAAAAAAAAAATGGAGCCCCAATGTCGCGATTTTGCGTAGTAATTTATTATTGTAGTAAGTTATTAGCTACTTCATGGATCAACATTGCAACACTTATCGGCTTATTGGTTAAAATATCCTATCATCTATTTCTCCTATTCTAACATCTCAGTGATTCGAGCCTACTTGGTCAGCAGGCTACTTGGTTTAGACGCTAAAGCACTACATTTTGACAGTGTGGAGTGCCACCGAGTATAGTCTTCTTAGTGTGATCCCATTTCGTAATCCATTCGGATCGGCTGGGTCGCTACCTATGCCTAAGGATTTGACGAAGACACAAATTTTTACATGGAGCGACTGCCGTCAGACCTCCACAACCTAGAAGGAACACCAGATCTTTCTTAGGTCTTTCGAAATATAATTTCTTGGACGTGCGGGTTTCCTCACGATGTCGAGCAAGTGATAAGTATGTACCTACATAAATCCGAAAACACGAATTTAGTGGTATGTGTCTCCGCCCGGTTTCGAACCGGTGACCAGTTGGTCAATAGGCCGGTTCCTTATACTCTAGGCTGTCGTCACTGTTCTTCTTTTCTGTGCCGAGGATGGTCATTTGTGGAAAAAATGGACGAATTAGTTTTAGGGTCGGCAACGCATGAGTGACCCTGGTGTTGCAAATGTCCATAGGGTACGGTGCCTGTTTACCATCAGGCAGGCCGTTTGCTTGATTGCCACCTTAGTGGTATAAAAAAAATGTAATTGTACCGTATAGGTACATGCCAGGAATCGTTCTAATAAATAAATAAATAAAAATAAATATTGTCGGACAAATTACACAGCGCCACGTAGCCCCAAAGTAAGCGAAGCTTGTGTTATGGGTACTAGACAACTGATAAACATACGTAAACATATACTTATTATACATAGAAAATACCCAGACCAATACAAACAGACATGTTCATGCACACAGTTTGTATTGTGTGGGAATCGAACCCACGAGCGTTGGTGTCAAAGTAGCGTAACAGCGCATGTCACCACTGCGCCAGCGAACTCGTCAATGATCTGAGTTCTGAAATGTAGTAAGGCAGTATGAGAATTTATAGAAAAGTGACGTTTAGAATCGGCTAATGCGAGCTGTAGCCATCAATCACACGTACGTACAGACCAAGTGACATAGGCCCATTTCGTTGTAAAAGCAAATTCAAGCCTCGTTAAACATTGTTAATGATTTCGCAAATGCTATTATTTGTTGGAATCTCATCTACACAAATAAATAAAATTGAAGTCTGTGGTTATTAAAATAACAGCTTTCTACTAATTACATATGAATATACCCGGTGCATAATTTAAGAGAGGTAGGGCAAAGCAGCCAGCAGTAAGGATAAAGGTCTAGTTTTTCCTCTGGATTGTAAAATCAGTATCTTTGCCGAATCCTTGCCCTAAGAAAAAAGAAGAAAAGGGGATAACGCCAGAGAGAGGAAGATCGACAGTTGTTGTCTCATATCAGTTTTTGATGGAATGGATATTGAGGTCGAACAAAATCGTATAGAGTGAAACTTAAACGTTTGTTTGTACACGATAGCACGGAACCCTTTGTTTGCCAGTCCAACTCGCTCTTGTCGGTACATACTGTCTTCTCTACATGATTATCCAGCAATATCCATTGTGCCCCTTGAACAAATCGTGGCTATTTGAAGTTCGTAAAACAAACAGTAAACTGCGTTAGGTATCGCAATCGATTGAACTCCAGACTCGTTGGTGCTTCTTGAATTTACTGTTGTTGCTATAGTTTCGTTGGATTGTGGCTTATGTAAAGAACATTCCGATTCCAATAGTTAGAAACCTTACTCTGATTTTTCTGTAGGTAACTATTTGCCAATTGAAAGATTTAAATAATAGTTGTTTTGGTCTCTTCTTCTTCTTAGCATTAGCGGCATGTATTCCTACATGCATAACCTGTAGAGAACGGATGACACCAATGTTACGTAGTAACTTAATTCACCGCTTCAAGTCAGAACGCGCGGCACTCTAGGCGCTAAAACACAAGGTTTTTGTGAGCGTGGGGCGCATTGCGTAGTCAAGTGGTTTATTGGTTTGTGATTAGCAGATAGCTAATAGGTCTAGCGGGGTCTGCTAACTAATAATTTGTTTCAATTATAAACACGTATTTATTTGGCTACGATTTTATGAGGTAGACTTCTCCAGTCGAGCTGCTTTGATGCGCCTCTACATCTCTTAAACGCACCCAACCAATCCAACCAACCATACCAAAATGTTTGTCGTGTGTGGGAATCGAACTCACCACCCACCCAAAGCGGACGCATTAAATCATAATAACACACTCTTATCTCAATGTTCGCAATTTTGTTATGCACATAAAAATTAAAATCTAAGCCGAAAACTGGGAAATAAACTCAAAACTGCACCAATTTCAATTTCCGTAGATACGGCATGCTGATTTAATTACATGAATTTGCATATTTTCGTACCCGGAACTCTGAAACTCTACCCACGGTTCGGTAATGGCTATTTTTAACATAGCTGTATTGTTTAAAGTGCATAATTGGATTGATTAAATTGTGAACTGTAAGCTTTCCAATAATCATCTATATATATAACTTTACGCCAAGTCCCTTGCGGGGTAGGCAGGGAGTACCGAGCGCCACATAACTCGGTCCTTTCGTGCCTTAACATTTATGGGGGTTATTACATTTATTCTTTATTGCAAAACATTTTTTAACCCCCGACGCAAAAAAGAGGGCTGTTATAAATTTGACCGCTATGTGTGTACGACCGTAGCTCTTAAACGGATGAACCGATTTGGATGCGGTTCTTTTTATTTGAATGCAGGTTTTCTAGTGGTAGTTCTTAGAGTTCTTAGACATGTCTTATCAAAGTCAGTTTAGCCGTTTCATAGTCATCAGCTCTTTTGGTTAGCTGCTGTATAGATCTAAAACGCATAATGTGTATTTTCTTTACTTTCAAACATGCATAACTATGCAAGATTATGGTTTTTTTTTACTTTTTATAGATTTTTTGTGTCAAGCGGTTTTACATTTTTTATTTATATGTATGCAGTTATTATAACATATGTATAGAATTAACAAAACATAACAATACGACTACTGTCGTGTCTAATAACGTTTTTCTCGAAAAGCTTTGGGAGGTTCTATCGCTTTTCGATAAAAACTTGTTTTGAGATTTTCTTTTGCTTGTATCTCCGGAACTACAAGAGATACCAACATGAAAGATGTAATAAAATAAAGAAAATGATGTCAAATACAAAAAATCATGTATAAATGTATAGTTATACGTATGTAGTAAACTGCAATCGAAATTTTTGTCAATGCATTTATGAAACTGAACTGAATCATCATTTTGAAATCAGTCATTTTGAAAAACTTGTGGATCTCGTATTTCTGATTTTGTATTAAGTCCATTTCGCTACAAAAATTAGTAATAAACGCATCTTTATCGTAAGCGCGGTATAATAGCAACTTCTTTTTTTATACAACGTCGCGTCGGGAGGCATACAAGCATACGACTTACCCATAAACGCTTATAAAACATTAAATCACTCACGCGATGCCTCTGCTGCTAATACATCTGCTCCTTAGTAGCTTACTGGTGACCTCACTTACTCGTAGAAACATAGCCCTCGTGGCAGTTGTCATTTGGTTGATGTTTTCTGTGTGGTGGAGGTACTTCTCCAGACGGACTGCTTTGATGTGCCCTCCCTCTCTTAACTTGAACAATATCTACTGGCATTTCCTTTTTATACATTAATCGGTTTCTGAAACTTTCGCCCTTTCATTTTACATGTTCATAAAGTTTAAAAACTTAATTCTGCAGCCTTTTTATCAACCGCCGAAGTACTGTGGGGACATTATGGAGGTGACAAATTGAAAAGGCGGTTTATAGTATATTTTATGACGGTATCCTTTTGACACCCATTGCTATAGAGATACGCTCCCCTATTTTATGACAGGTGACATAATCAGGGTTGACAATGTTTAAATTTGTTTAAAATTTATGAAAACCCTGAAAAAATATACTTACAAATATATTTAAAGTATTGTTTATAACGATGATTCGAAGAGCTCGGTGGCCCAGTGGCCACGCTACTTTGACACCAATGCTCGTGGGTTCGATTCCCACACAGGGCAAATATATGCATTTTAAGAAAGGTATCAAAGCAGCCCGACTGGTGAAGCACCTCCACCTAACAGAAAACCGCACTCAAATAACAACTCCTTGCGAGTGAGTGAGGTTACGTGTTGTCAGCAGGAGTGGCAACGCGCGAGTGATGCTTGATGTATTACAAGCGTCCACAGGTTACGGTAACCGCTTCACATCAGATGGGCCACATGCTTGTATGCCACACGGCATTGTATATAAAAAAGAGATAAGAAGATTTAGATGAAATTTTTCATAGTAGTAGATTTAAGATTTAGGCTATATATTATCCTCAAAATGTATATATATATATATATATAAATAAACCCTTATCGTTAAGGCTTCCTGTGGAAAAAGTAGAAAGTAAACGCCTCGACGGCACAGTCGCGAGTTACAGCTGGTTATAAAATATTATGCAACATACTTATGATCGGTATACACTTCTTCATCAACCCTTGTGGTCGGATAAAGCACGTGGCTTTAATGCCGTATGCGTAAAGATACTATCTACCTCAATAAGGGTCGCTTCTATTATTTTTTACATCATCAACATTATACATGTTACCATAATCCCCAAAATCATTAATATAATCCCCATGAAATTTCCCATAACCCACGACCACTGCTGATAACGATTAACGTGACAAAATTAAATTCGCCAGGAAACCAATATTGCATCTGTGATCATAAACACATACAATACAAACTCAACTTTACTACATCTAAATTAATGTTTATTTTCGCATAAAATATGCGGGAGTAGCACAGACTTCCGCGCCATTCTGCAGCGTGATATCAAATGACAACCACATGTATGGCTAACGAGATCCTATAATACAAGCACACCTAATCCTTATATAGTAAACAGTAGAATAACAACTTTATTGCATCGTATTAACGGAGAAAGCCGGCGCAAAGTTATATTTGTTGTATATTTAGGGAAACGCACGAGGTAATTACGACCATTTGAAAAAGGAATCGTAATGTGCGTAATCATTTCTATGTACGCGTGTCTTTTTGTGTGTGTGAAAGTCCCTACTTAATGATATGCAATTATGGACCCTTTCTACTTTAAATTATTTGAGGAAATTGCATGCCCCAAATATAGAACTCGGTTTGCGGCCCGTTTATGTCGGTGTTGCCAACATGAAATTGTAAAATGCCAACCCTGCAAATGGGGATTTGCTTTTTTCAGTTACAAAAGGGATCGTAAAAGACGTTTGTATAGACTTATATAATACATCAAATTTGTGGTTTATATATAGCTAACTTTTCGAAACTAGCAATGAAGTTATACATACCTATATATTATTTCTACATTTTAATGTTACTTACAGGTACTTTTTTTTTTGGAACATTAGGGGAAAATTGTGAAAATAATTTTTTAGAAGCACGCGAAATCGACACCACGAAGTTGGTCGCACATCGACATCTAAAATCGACACCACGTAGAGTATTGGCACGCGTGATAAAATTTATGGAGTTATTTTTGTTTTGTTACGCCAAAGAAGTGTAATTGTTACATAAGTACACTAGAATTTTTTTTAAATATCATCATGGTGACAAGTTTTTGACAGAGGCTCACTCGAATTTTGCCGACCTAGATGGTCATTCAATCTTTGCTTGAAGAACTACATACTACTGTATGTATGTTTGTCAACTGCTGCGTTGACAAACATACCCAGGGAGTTCATTTTATAGTCCTGAGAGTTCTGACCTTTCTGGCACTGCACATTACGTAACCGTCTCCTTGTATCTGGTCTTTTATGAAGATCTCACGTCTTCTGGAAGGTGAAGGTATTTCACCAGCCGGCTTTAACTCTAAAGACCGAGCCACTTACTCTGACATGAGTAGTGAGTACTGATCATAATTAACCCTTGCATCAAATCTCCTAAATAGTTAATATATTCAGACGTTATTTTGCAATAGTCAAATACACACACAATCTGATTTAAACTACATTGTATGCTTCAGCCACCGAATACTTCATGTGAACTAGCGCTGGCTGACCCACCCTCTACCCTTAGCAGATACATGGCATCGCTGCCATGGCAGCTACCTGTACCTTCTTGTCGATTCTGTTGATGACGGAAAATCGCATTACTAACGACAATGGTGCCTGCCGGCGCTGGTTCGAATGAAGTAGCCGTTGACGGTAGCACAAAAAGTAGTTTAGATCAAGTTGCCTGTAAATCTCCTAATTTCGCTGTTCGGCAAAAAATAACAAACTAATTTTCGTATCTTTCTATCGTTGACGTCTCACAAAATGTATACCATCTTTATAATTTGCCAGTTTCTCATTAAAATTCTCACAAAATTCTGTTCACACGTGTTAATATATCTTTTGTTACACGACACTTCTCTAAAACAATGCGTATCCGTCAAAATTGGGGCAATAAATTTCCTTGTCACTTCAAAATTCTTTACGCATACCTTCCGAAAAAATAATTACCCTGCCCCCTTTAGCTGAATATCTTGTGAATTGTTTTCAACCCTTCATAACAAGTAGCGGACTGGGCATCTCGTATAAATCATTTTTATTATGCCCCCACATTCACACCCCTACCCCACATTTAGTAGGGTGACTAGCGATTTTACTCGGCTCTCGGTGTTATAGAGCGGTTTAAAATAGTTTCGTATCGATTCATTATTATCGATACAAAATAAGTTATCGCGTGTGGTGTTTTTGATTGAATTGGATATGAACGTATTTGATTTTATTAAGGTTTTGTAGTTGTTTTTAAAATTGTTATGAAACAGTCCGGTTCGATTACCGTACAATACATTCTGTGTACTAAGTATCGGGAATTTGTCAATAAAACAAAAAATACAAATTATTCATCTAAATTTATTTTATCGCCTTCAAAGTAGGCCCCATCGCTTGCAATACAACATCTCCACCGCTTCACCCAGTCTTCCATACATTTTTCATAGGCTATTTGCGGTATGGCCTTTAGCTCATTCAGCGAATTTTCTTTTATGGCTTCTATCGACTCAAAACGTTTTCCTCGAAGTGGTAATTTTAACTTGGGAAATAAAAAAAAGTCAGACGGAGCCATATCAGGTGAATACGGTGCTTGGTCGAGAACTTTTGTTGAATTTTTCGCTAAAAACTCTTTCACTATAATGGCTGTGTGTGATGGTGCATTATCATGGTGCAGCATCCATGAGTTGTGTTGCCACAAATCTGGACGTTTTCGGCGGATACTCTCACGCAAACGCTTCATGACGCCTAAATAATATTCTTTATTCACTGTTTCTCCCTCTGGAAGGAATTCGGAGTGAACCACACCACGGTAGTCAAAAAAAACTGTCAGCATCACCTTGATTTTGGAGCGACTTTGCCGCGGTTTTTTGGGTTTCGGCTCGTTTTCGAGACGCCATTCTGAAGACTGTTGGCTTGTTTGCATGTCGTACTCATAAACCCATGTCTCGTCGCCAGTTATTATACGTTTCATAAAGGTCGGATCCGTAGAAGCTCGGGAAACCATGTCTTCAGCGACATGCTTTCGCTGCGCTTTTTGAACAAAATTGAGCTCTTTTGGAACTAGTCGAGCGGCGACGCGTTTCATGCCTAAAATGTCAATGAGAATGTTGTGGACGGACTTAAAAGATATGTTCACCTCACTAGCCAACTCTCTCAGACTCATACGTCGATTTTCGAGCACTAGCTTCTTGATTCTGTCGATGTTTTCTCTGGTCGTAGCGGTTGAAGGTCTACCAGAACGAGGCAAGTCTACTACTACTTCTCGGCCTTCTTTAAAAGCCTTATACCATTCATAAGCCCTTGTTTTCGATATACACGATTCGCCGTAGGTATTTCGCAACATTTTTAGTGATTCACCACATGAAATATCATTTGAAACACAAAATTTAAGGCACACTCTTTGTTCAACAATATTTTCCATTGTAAAAATCGCCGAGGACTCAAAACTATGACCAACAAAAAGTGTAGTTTAAAACAAATTAAATGACAGATCCCGCTCAAATTTTGCGCGCTAAATCAGTACAGTGCTACCAACATGCAGTAAAAAAATTAGAACGACCTCTTTTACGCGGGTCTTTTTATTGACATATTCCCGATACTTTTTACACAGAGTAGTATATGTGAATCTGTCGATCTATATCTTCACGCCGATTTCCTTGCGGGGTAGGCATACAGAACTCAGCGCCACATGTCTCGGTTAACATACCTCACTCGCTTCTTCAAAATTCATCGCTTTTTCATACGCTCTCGCCGGTTCCTAGGGTTCCTGATATCACCTTCTCATAACACATGACCTATTTAGCCGTGGTAGGCCTTCCTAGGTACCTACATCCTTCTAATTTCGTTTTATTATATGTGCATATGTACATATCTGAGTGTTTTCTATGCAATATGAGTATATGTTTACAAAAATAAATTATTAGTCTTAGTAATTATTATTAGTTATAAGTTAGTCTGTAATTTATTATACAAGCTGTACAAATTTAGCTAAGTTTGGAACTAGATGGCGTATTCGTCTGTAAATATATTTGTTTAATAACCACTTACACTCTTCTTATTGCTGGGATCTATTGTACATGTTCCTACAATTGATTAGCTTTAAATCTTACAGAAAAAAAAAAAGATTTCAAATCAATACTAACGATAATCTGAAGACACACTCAAGTACATAGAATCCAACTTAGCTAGCGGAAATGCCCTTGAAGTTAAAATTTTTCCACTTGTCAACTTATAATGAGTTTACAAGCCATTCAAGTGTATGTTGAAGTTACTAACATCGATATGAAATATTGATAATAACTCGGGAACTTTCGTATCGACTTCCATAACTTTGATAGTGGGGGTAACCTACATGACTCGTGTCAACGAGCGTAAACAAGTTATTTTGGTATACTAAGTTACAGGGAGACTCGCCAGCTATTACGTTAGGCGTTCCATAAATGATCGGCAATTGAACCGATAGATCGAATTATAATACCAATATTATTTTTAAGAAATATATATATTAATCACATCACTAGTATGGGACTACTTGTAATACCTATGGTAGAAACGACTGGAAAATTTCATTCATTCATCGGCATATTGATCCACTCGTTCGATATATTTGGTTACAATAAGACTCGCCTATTAGTCTAGCATAATTTCATTACTATCTCATATGTCATTCGATTCTTAATCAGCAATTTTCCTGAGGTCTCAACTTTACAAAATAATAGTAATGCATAAAAACTGTAATTTTGAGATGTCATTCATTCCTCGGCAAAATTGCGTTAGTGTTGTTACGTCTGGAGAACATCCCTTTTTAAGTCCCCTAAATCGATGTTTTTTCAAATCGATATTATTTAATCGAAGAGTATTTTCAAAAATTATATTACAGATGGTTACTTGACAAAAATCGCATCAATGATCATAAATAAACAACAATCACTCGGTGAACATTGTACCGCACTGTGCCGATTCAAAGTCATCTCACACGAACTTTCAAGTTATAGATTTAGCTATGGTATGGTGCATTATTATATAAATATAAATACATTAGACTTGCTATAATAAAATATATACGCATATTCAACTTACACAATAACTCGTTTTTTTTAAATACCCGGTCATGTCATAAACTATAAAATTGAGATCACAGTTACTTCAAAATAATACTGTTTATGACAGCTATAGATTTCCTCATTCCCATAAATGGACCATTTTAAATATTTAAACTTGTATACTTTCATACTAACTTATTTCATGATACTCCTGAAGGTTTTGCTTTCAAATCGGAGGTGGCAACAAGAAATACTGCTTTGGTGCAAGTCTATCGTAGCCGAGCACTATGCCTAATGCTCGTTTGTTACCCGGTTATGTAAATAAGAATAAATACCGTGTTTAGTGCTTACAAATACAGGTTGAGTATTAAAAAATATTACAGAATATCGAATTTCACCGTCGACTTTTCAACGCAACGCAATGGTGTGAGTTTCATAAGTACCCTTTGCAACATTTAACCGAAGTTTAAACTCAATATTTATTGGGAGGACCAGCGGCATATCGTTAATCTGTAGCGCATGGAAGCTGGATTTTTTGATTAATTGCAATGTTTCGTACGTTATGCGGTTGAAAATAAATTGCAAGTGAGTTTTGACGAATGTAAAGCGCACTTGTGATATACTGTAACATTTTTAAGGTTAAGTTTTACATTAAATATAATTTTACATTTGCATGCAAGCCTCTTTTGTGTATTCTTTACTACTGAAATCCTACGACATGTGTTATGAAATTTTACAATTACTACACTTTATCATGAACGTGACAAATATAATAATAGTAGTCAATTTGTCACACGTATTAATACTTAACATAGTAGTAATGGTAAACTATTAAACAGTGGCAAATTGTCATTAGACTGGTAGCAATTTGTAGAACTTCGTTGTAATATTTGACTTCGTCAGTCACAAAGTCGTAAACTATGCTCACTGGTAACTTTCTAACATAGAGTTGAAGTACCAAGGCTAGTTTGAAAATTAAATATTCCCGCAGTTTAGAGTTAACGATAGTTTATTTAAAGACAGAGTTAGTAATGAAAGCTGATGTTTACCACTCCGATTTTAAACATGTGGTATAGGGTGTCTAATACTAACTATTAACTTTAAATGTAGTGGTGATGATAGTTGGGTTAAGGATAGGGTCCTTCCAAATTTTCGTAATAATTCGGATGACAAATATGTAAAATTGCTCTGAAAGAGAGCGTCGGTGTTGAAATAAGAAGAGCCATGCTCCTTGGTTCGGACATGTAGAAATAATGCAGGATGAAAGAATGACGAAGCAGATGCAATGTAAAAGTGGAAGGATGTAGGAGCCGAGAAAGGCCAAGACTTATCTACCATGAGCAAATCAGAAGATGATGTCAGGAGCCCTAGAAACCGGCGAGCGTGCATGAAAAGAGCAATGAATGTTAAAGCAGCGAGTGAGGTATGTAAGGATTGAGTCACGTGGCGCTCGGTTCTCTCTGCCTACCCCGCAAGGGATTTGGCGTGAAGTTATAGATAGATAGACAAATATGTATGTTACGATTACAGCTTGGCACGTTTTTTTGTCTTCATTTCTTTGTACTGAATTGTGATACATGTTTTATTGAAATGTTATCAAATTTTAAACAATAATAGCTATAATAAAAATTATTTTCCGTTAAATTCTAACTTTGAAGTCCTGTGGAGAAAATAGTTTAACAAATCTAATGTGCCAATAATTAAAGAAGCTCCAGTTATTTATGTAAAAATAATATTTATATTTTATTCCTTTCACATCTTTCAAGTTATTGCTCTCACAAAACTAACAATATGTTTACCACATTCCTCAAAACTGTCGTAGTTTTACAGTTTAGATTGCTTTTTCGACCACATAAGACTTGCGGGTGCCAATAAGTAATAGAAAACTGATTGTAAATATGTATGTGTATCTTCACGCCTTTCGGGGTAGGCAGAGAGAACCGATTGCCATAAGACGCGGTCCTTACACGCACGGTCCTTATAGATTGTAAATAGTCTTAAAAAATAATCCAACATTGATTGCTTCATTGGCTTCAATGGATTCATTGTTGATCACAGGTTTCTTATATATATTCGTAAGGGTCATATTATTATTACCAAGTTATAATTTACTGACATAATAAAAAAAATATTACTTTGCATAATAATTTAGTAAGTTAAACTTTACAAAATACTGTAGTATAGCAAACTAAAAAAGACTTAAGCTCTCCTAAGTTTTTTTTTTGTTTTATAGTACATAGTTTGTAAAATCATTACAGAGTTAAATTGCAACATATCGAAGAATATTTCACAGTTCGAAGGTACACATCAACTAATCGAATACACCAGAATGCCCTACGGTATCTGAATCCTTGGGTTATTCTTCTGTTTAAACTTTCATCACAATCTGGTGACTCCTACATGCCTACACAAGTTACATTTACATCATCAACTTACTTTAGCTTTAAGATTGGCAATAACCAACTTGCTTGTGGTAGTTGCAAGGGACGTAATATCATAAAATTTTACTCCTCGCCTTTTATTACGTCAGCGTATCTGCCATATTGGGTTTGATTTGTAATTTCTAGAAACCCAGACAGTAATAATATGCTGATTTTTTGGGATTTTGCCCTTGCTTCTTGTCATATTGGTTTTAATTTCCCACTTTTTTCCACCACTAAAGTCCTGATAGTAAGTAAATACCGTAGCTAACTTACAACACCCGGGCTGTCAAACATGCGTTGATTTCTGTTGATTCTGATTTCTTTAGATATGAAATAAAGAGACAAAATACAAACATGACACAAAAGTTACTATAAAATGTGTAACATTGTGTCTAAATTTTAATTTGACAAACGGGGCTAATATAATAATACTAAATTAGTATTATTATTTTATTATTATTATATACCAACTAAACAACATTTATACTAAACACATCTGTGTACTATCCAGCCAATCTGATTTACTGTACATGCGGGCTACCCCCCTCATTCCGCGGTATGACTGGCGAAAATACGTAAACGATCTGTCGGCGCCGTCATTAATTTGGTCAGATTTATTATACCAGATCCTTAGAATATGCAGACCCTGTACCGTGTTTATTGCACCTATTATTGGAGGATGAATCTGAGTATTGGTCATCCATTGCTCGTTCAGTTCTACTTTTGTGTAAAATAGAATACCATCTTAATCACCACCACCACATCGACCTTACTCATCCCCACTGCGTGGATACGCGTGTCCCTTCATCCGAAGGGCTTTAGAGCATACTTCACCACGCTACTCAACAGCTTAACGTGCCCTCTGAAGCTCGGAAAAACTCGATGTAGATAAATCCATCCATAGACAGGCTGCGGTCGCCGTTGCCATCGAGCTCTCAATCTATCTTAATAATTATATTAAGATAGATTAATAATTATAATTATAAAAGATTCATTTTTAAAATTACTTGGTTCAACCCGCTCGCTCGAATTCGAGAAAACATAGCGTTAAGAAAATGATGAACAAAGAGTAGCAGTAGTTTATTATTCTGTACCCAAGTCGGTCATAAAATATGTATTTTTTTATATAATATAATTTAACAAATAAAAAGAAACGCTCCCCTTTGTTATTAAAAAAATGTACTGCGTGCGTAAAGGCTCGCCTGATGTAGGGGACCTACGAATTCTTTCAAAATAATTATTATCCATACCCTCACATCGTATTTGTTCGGGAACACCTCTGATGGTAATTTATTCCACAATTTCACCGTACGTAGTAGAAAATGCCTCATAAAGCGCAATATAGTGGATTGCCTCTAATCAAGATGGTGAGAGTGAAATTTAAGTTTATAAAATTCGTAGCTAGTAATAATGATTACGGTCAATTACAATCATTGAGGCGAACACTAGTGTTATTAAAGGCGCAATGTATTGGAACTTAGCGATACGAATCGTTTATTTCTTCCATCAGATGAGTCGTTCAGAAATTGATTATGAAATGTTGAGTCGACAGTTTTTCGTTTTGTCTACCATTCGGATGTTTGTTTTTGAACGTAAATGGTTTCTGAATGGATCAACAATATCGCCGGCTCTAATTGGATTTATTTGCGGACGCCTGGGCCCATTTTACAGTGTTATATTTGAGTGAATTTAATAATATTATTGATATTATGACCAGATTTAGTTGTTATCTTCCAGTATACAGATAGCCTAGAACCTGTAGAAGGCAACAAATAAGGTTTTAATGTTTATGTTTCTTCATACCTGTGTCCATAATCGCCTTCTCCACGCTCTATCACTTTATTTTCTAATTCCCTAGTTAATAGATTCAGGCGTTATTTTGCGAAAGACAATTATACTGGCAATTTGATCTAAACTACTTCGTCGGCCGCCGGCCGCCACCCGCCCACTACCATTAGTAGATGCATGCTGTCACTGCCATGGCTACTCCGGTCGTCTCTGCCTCGGCTGCTGCGGTCGTCTCTGCGAATGCCAGCCAGCCAGAGCAGCAACGGTGGCGGGTGCATGCGGTTTATATCACGAAAATGCAATTAGAAGCTAATATTGATCAATATTTTTTGAATTGCGTGCACAGAACACTTTTTTTAATCGATACCCTCTTTTCTTTCCAGAACCAAGATATGAAACGGCGTATGCGTGCGAAGGGAAGACTTTAAAGATCGGCTGTGGCGAGGGTTCCGTCATACACCTCATCAGGGCGAACTACGGGAGATTTTCGATCACCATATGCAACGACCATGGGAACACAGACTGGAGTGTCAACTGCATGTCCACGAGAAGTTTGCGGGTTCTACATAGCAGGTTGGTTGAAAGATTTTTCAGCGGAAGGACATACACTGATCAATATAGGTCTCCCCAGTAAACTTCTACAGCTATTGGCCCTATGGTGCATTCACTCCCTGCGATTTTCGTCAAATCATCAATCCATCGGGCAAGGGGCTCTCCTACCTGTCGTGATCACACTTCGAGAACCTTATCACCCCAACCTCAGACGAAGTTTACCTTCGGCTATACATGTTGAAAGATTCACGAACAGGAGGAAAAATTGTGTGCATAAACATCTGTTTGTCTTAGGCTGTGTTTTAAGAATCAGTGCATCAAAGTAGCCCGACTGGAAAAGTACCCTACACTAGGAAAACGCAGCTAAATAAGAATTCCCTGGAAGGTAGTTAGTTAGCTGCGAGTGAGAGCGGTTACCAATAAGCTCCCAAGGAATTGTTGTGTAAGCAGCAGAAGTGGCAACGCGCGTGCGAAACTGCCTATGCCTATTGCAAGCGTATATAGGCATTTTTTTTTATACTACGTCGGAAGGCATACAAGCATACGGCCCACCTGATGTAAGTGGTGACCTCACTCACACGCAGGAACGCAACGCCACTCCAAGGAGTTGTTATAGGGCTGCGGTTTTCTGTGAAGTGCAGTTCAGTACTTCCCCAGTCGGGCAGCTTTGATGCGCCCTTACTCTCTTAAATACACTCAGACCAAGACAAACTCAAACAAATCGAACCCACGAGCGTTGGTGTCAAAGTCGCGTTATTCACGACTGAGCCACCGAGGTCATCAAAGGCTATTGAACAAACTTTAGAGCGACGACCTCGGTGGCGCCGCAGTTAATACCGCGTCTTTGACACCAACGCTCGTGGGTTTGATTCCCAAAATACAAACGTTTATGTGCATGAACATCTCCGTTTATCTTGTTCTGGATGTTTTAAGAGAGGTTGGACATGCAGGATAGTTACTGTGTTAGCAGCAGACGTGGAATCACGCGAGCGGTACTTAATACAATACCAGCGTTCATAGGCTTCGGTAACCACTTTACATCGGTGGGCCGTATTCTTGCATGACTCCCGTCGTTATATAAAAAAAAGTAATTATTATTTAGTAACAGGTATTAGCAAATAGAATAAATTAGCTGCTAATTATTCAAAGGTTATATAGCCTACGGGGTTTATAGGCTGGAGTTAGAATTATTTATTGCTCAATACGTTCGAAGGTCTACAATTGATATTCATAGTCAGACCTTTTAGACGTACTTTGTGAATCGACTCTAGGTTTTAGGATTTCATCCTTAAACAAGAAATTAAATCCTCTTCAAATGACTTCCGGGACTGTTCATCTGTCACTCTGTAATAGGTATTAATATTTAAGAGTCTTGTTATTGTGGTGTACGTGTTACATGTGCCCGCAAATTTCAACATTAATTTCACAATTCAACGTATATAATTAATCCATCCATGTCGGTAGATGTAATAATTGAATAACTAATGTAAGACAAATATCACCTTAGTCTTCCTGCGACCACGGACGCTGCAAAGCGTTCGAAACGTCAGGTTCAACAAAATAAATAAAACACGCGATACTTCCATTAAAAATTGTTTAATTCAATCTGTAACAATCGCGAAAACCTAAGACAATATTAATTTCACAAATTAATATCTCGAAGTACGAGTAGGTATATACGGAGGCTATAACATCGTGAGGAAATCCACACGCCCAAGAAAATATATGTCAAAAGTCGTGCGACCTCACCTAAGAAAGATCTGGTTTACGGAAATCTGACGGCAGTCGCTCCAAATAAAAATCTGTATCTTCGCCAAATTCTTAGGCTTAGGTAGCGGTGCACGCCAATCCAAATGAATTAGGAAACGAGATAACGCGAAGAAAAAGAATATAATAAGAGTATCAGACACAAAATAGACTACCGTGACGGACAGACAGTAATAGCAGTGGGTTTCGCTTTGCGTTTCGGACATGAAAGTCAAAAAACCTGTAGTAAATAGCAAAATTTTTTTATAGAATCAAATCTCTAATATATGCAAAAACTGAGTAATAAATTTTAATTTCGATGCCATCTTTGCTTACCCCCCACTGTTACAGGCCGATATTCAAATGCAGCCCAGTGGACGTCAATTTGAATAATTTATATCGATACCCGATAACAGACGATTATGTATACAGATAAAATATTATTATTGCTATTAACTATCGTAGTGTCTCTAATTAGTGTCGTGTTACCCGATCATTGTTCCATAGACATGATATTGTAAATAGACTGCGCAAAAGTTGTTATTTTAACTCGTAGATTTCATTACTTTCAGTATGCTATAATCGTTCTAGACTACATGGTGATTATAAAAAGAGATTATTAAAACTCTGCTGTTATCAACATATTGATGATAATGATATGATAATGATACATGTATAGTGCTCAGAAATATTCATATTTCATGCAATTTTATACCAAATTGCTTATCATAATTAAGCGGTATACTACTACTACTATAACTTCACACCAAATCCCTTACGGGGTAGGCATCATCATCTAATCATCCTAATTAAGCGGTATAATAACTGAAATTAGGTAATACGCGTAACGAGCCGGTCGTTTTATAGTGAAAAACCTTAAGTCCTAATCGAAACATCCTTTTTAGGGTTCCGTACCCAAAGGGTAAAACGGAACCCTATTACTGAGGCTCCGCTGTCCGTCCGTCCGTCCGTCCGTCCGTCCGTCTGTCACCAGGCTGTATCTCATGAACCGTGATAGTTAGACAGTTGAAATTTTCACAGATAATGTATTTCTGTTGCCGCTATAACAACAAATACTAAAAAATAGAATAAAATAAATATTTAAGGGGGCTCCCATACAACAAACGTGATTTTTTTGCCTTTTTTATAGATAATGGTACGGAACCCTTCGTGCGCGAGTCCGACTCGCACTTGGCCGATTTTTTATATTTAGCACGCTTGCGTAATTTATTTGTATTAGTATTTTGCATTAATACTATAAACGCAAATTGACTAACTGCTTGCCGCTGGGAATGCTTTCTAGCTTGTTTAGTTAGTTCTCCTTTTTGTCGCGAGCATCCAATTAGACTAAGATATATAATTAATTACAAAGGTTTATAAAGCATGAGGACTAATTCCATTGAAATCGGAACTTTACAAGAAATATATGTATCTCGGCCGCTATAACCTTCCGATTCGCAGTTGGCGAAGATATCATGTTATGTATACATAAACTAAAGTGGACAATCGAAATGTTAATCTCCTTTTTCATGTCTCTTAATAAAATTATGTCGAGCGAAAATTCTACAAATGAAACAGTTAAACAATCGGAGTATCAAAAAAATATGAAAGAAATATTGTTAACCAAGTATATTATGTAATATTGTTATCACAAATGATACGCGCAGTCCATCTCACTTGTACACTACTATAAAGTCAATGTGTTTTATGCTTCAGTAACTATCAAAACAATCTAGTCGGTATCTTTTTGATCATTGGAAATATTTAAATCTATATATAAATTATTGATATTCATTGGTTATGGATCACAAATTAATAAAGGGGTTTTTGCTTAATTAATTTTAGTGTTATATCTTTATTATGCCAAAGTTTAGGCTACCGTTTTTATATTGATTAATTTGGGGAAATGAAATGGAAATATCCGCATTATTTTTTACATGTTTCTATGCAATATATTGTTATTATAATAAAAATAATGTATGTACTTATAAAAAAGATATATATTTAAATAATTCTATTTGTGGTTAAGAAAGGAACCGTGACCTACTTCAAAATGTGACCGATTTCCAAATTTCAAGTACCTATCTACTATATTACGCTTCAAAAGATGCCCCGTAACAGACGTACAGACAGATAGCGGAGCCTTAGTAATCCCACACCCAAAGCACAGAATAACTAATAGTACTAGCGTACCCAAAAGGTACCACGGAAAGTTAAAAATGAATCCGTTCGTGCAACTCTACTTTTTATAAATATAAATCACCGGCAGTCATATAAAAATTCAGCCCACACGATGTAAAGTAATTACCGTCGCCTACGAACACTTGCAATATAGGAAATATAGCTCGCTCGTTTATACCTCTACTGCTAACATAGCAACTCTTTAGACACTTGATGTTAATGTCACTGACTCACACGGGAACACAACATTCCACCATGGAATGGTTTCGGTCTTCTGTACCTCACAGAAGTCCCCCAGCTTCGATGTACTCTATCTCTCTCAATTCGAAATCTAAATCTCGTATATCTACTTTCTTACAAGCAATTTTACGTAAGTTAATGTGATCAATACTTAAATTAACTAGGTCAAAGCAATAAAATAAGGGTCGATACACAAGCACACGTAACTCAAACACCATAATCTGTGATGGTTCGCTTCGGGAAGTGTTGGAAATTGTCGAAAATTAAATACCCGCTACACCCAAGTTTATCACGTTAACCCCGCGAGATTGGCAATAAAGTGCGCGGGCCCGGCTCATGCAAATGACGACAAAATTGATTGTCTACGCCTCGTGTGGCGTCATTACTTTTTCATCTCGAAAATTTTTTTGAATTCTTATGTTTATAGTTGGCTGTATGGCCGCATTTCCTTTGCCATTTGATTATTGACTTATGTTGTAGCACGTGTATTTTTTCAGATTTTCGAAAAGTATATAGTATATAGAACATAGTATTTTTTATACAGCGTCGGGAGGCATGCAAGCATACGGCCCACCTGATGTAAAGCGGTTACCGTAGCCTATAAACACTTGCAATACTTTAAGTATTACTCGCGCGATGCCACCTCTGCTGCTTACACAACAATTCCTTTGGAGCTTACTGGAGACCTCACTCACATGCAGGAACATAACAACCCCTTAGGGAGGTGTTATTTGCGGTTTTCTGTGAGGTGGAGTTACTTCCCCTGATGTGATGCATTGACGCGCCTCTACGTGCGCTACCTCTCTTAAAATTTTCATTAATCTCCATTGCTATTGCATTTTTGAATGGAGCTTGGCACGTATAGAAAAATACGTCTTTTTCAGTCATATGAGTAGTTGGTGTAGTGTATTAACTTATTTTACGAACGTAGTATTATAAATTCATGGTATGACAGTTTTATTTCCTATCCCATTTATGAGTGTGTCGTGTGGCAAGTATATTCAAATAAAATAAAAATAAAGCACTATTCATTTCATTAATTTTCTCTTTATAACTCCAAACAGTCATTGGCTGTATGTAGGATTTCCTACCACAGCCAAATAACAACTTCTTCCTGTTCCGTTCCTATTACTAATAGAGTTTACCGGTAAGCTCCTAATGTATTGTTATGTTAGCAACAGAGGTGGCAAAGTTACGGTATAAAAAATAATGTAACATTTTGTTTACAGATGTAGCATGCACCAGAACTGCAGTATATTAGCCAGCACGAACATGTTCGGCGACCCGTGTCCCAACACGCTCAAGTACTTGGAGGCCCATTATCAATGTGTTCCAGGTAAGAGTAAGGTCGTTTTCTTTATTCTTCTTCTACCTTTTATATCTAGGTAAATGAAGAAACTGACTGCGTGATATATCAACACACACTGATTTGGCTGTATATTAGTTACGAAAATTAACTGTAATTTTTATGTTGGGAATTTCATTCGAAAAATTGTTATTACTAATTATTATGACTGAAAAGTGTTTGTTTGCTTCTCTTTCACTGTTAGTCTTATTATTAGGGGTTAAAGTATGAAATTGCCGATTTGTACTGAAAAATTGAAACTCGTTTTTTTCTAACATGCTTATTTAATCAAAACATTTACTCTCAATGCTGCCATCTAATGAGAAGTTTATTTATGCCTTTGCGATAGAACTCTGGGGATCTTTTTCAAAATATCTTTTACTATAAAACGGCAGTTGGCCGAGCTCGGTGGCTCAGTCGTGAATGACGCGACTCTGACACCAACGCTCGTGGGTTCGATTCCCACACAAGGCAAACATTTGTGTGCATGAACATGTCTGTTTGTCTTGGTCTGGGTGTTTTCTATGTATAATAAGTATGAATTTACAAAAAAAAAAAATGTATTTACGTATGTTTATCAGTTGTGTAGTACCCATAATACAAGCTTCGCTTACTTTGGGGCTAGATGGCGCTGTGTAATTTGTCCGACAATATTTACTTATTTATTATTTATTTATAATTAATTAACCCCTATTATTTTTGTTAATCTTTTTCAGCATCAACTACGAGCACAACAAATCGGCCATCACCGCCCTGGCTGATCACCTCTCAACCGACGGTGTGGCGGTCCACTGCACCGCCGATCCCGAAGAGTCCGATACAGACGCAGCAGGGCGAACGGAAGAAACCTACTGTAATCACACCACCAACCTTCAGGCCTCATATCACTCTACCACCTGAGGTCAAGCTCGGAGATATTGGCACTAAGGTATGTATCATATATATATATATTTATATACACAACGTCGGGAGGCATACAAGCATACGGCCCACCGCACCGTAAAGCACCGCAGCCTATTAATGCTTGTACTTAAGTATCACTCGCGCGATGCCTCCTCTGCTGCTTACACAGCAACACCTTAGGAGCTTACTGGTGCCCCTCACTCACACGCAGGAACACAACAACCCTCTAGGGAGTTGTTATTTTGGCTGCGGTTTTTCTGTGAGGAGGGGGTACTACACCAGACTTGCTTTGACGCGCTCGCTCTACCTCTCTTAAAACATCCAGACCAAAACAAACAGACATGTTCGTGCTCACAAATGTTTGTTTTGTGTGGGAATCGAAACCACGAGCTTTGGTGTCAAAGTCACGTCATTCACAACTGCTCCACCGAGCTTAATTTTAATATTATACATCCATTATGTGGAACAATTATGGTATCTGTTGGTAACATAACATCTTTTTTCCAGAAGACTACTACTAGACAACCAGACTCATCTTCTGAGAGGGAACCACCGCTGATTCCTCGCGATAACGTCATTGAAGTGAAGGAGGAGCCACCCAAACCACCAGAGACTGACAATAGCCCGAGAAATGACAAGCCGAACAAAGAAGATGACGTTGGTACGTGTAATGTATTGACTTATGATATCTACTAGTGTGAATGGAAGTAGCATAAAAGCGGTCTAGATGCGAGGTTCCTCTTCGCGTTATCCCGTTTCCTAATCCATTAGGATTGGCGAGGTCGGCTACCTAAGCCTAAGGATACGGTGAAGATACTGATTTCTACATCATCTACCTCCGCAACCCAGAGAGAAAATTAGATCTTTCATAGGTTAGGTCACAAGTCTTTCGAAATATAGTTTCCTCACGATGTTTTCCTTCGCCGCCGAGCATGTGATAAATATGTACATAAATCTGAAGATACGAGTTTAGTGGTACATGCCCCGCCAGGATTCGAACTGAGGACCGGTTGGTCAATAGGCCGGAGCTGAGCTATCACTGCTCTAATACTAATAATATAACCTTCGCTAAGCGGTTTCTCTTCATCATTTGAAAGCTTTTTTGCTTAAAAAATCATATTTATTATAGCAGCTGTGACTGAAGAAACAATACATTGGCCGGTGAAGGATGAAGACTCGGATTCCACATCACCAGTCCACGTGCCGCCCAAGGAGAACCGTCCAAATACAGATGTCGATGACGACATGGATAAGATATACTGTAAGTTTAACAAAGTATTAATTATTATTAGTTTATTCCGTAGTTAATCTCATTACATGCTTCAATATTGTTCATTTCATGAGAGCTTGAAATCGAGCATTTTATTAATTTCTATATCTGTCACTATGGTTCCCTTCATCGCAGGCTGTCCATGCTTGGTGTTTCGTATGAGGCCTAGAGACCGCGTCTCTGTACCGTAAGTTATCTATCACTGGCCGAAGACTTTCGTCTTGACACGTTGAAGTATTTAGGACGAGAGATTTTTTCCCAAAACAGGGAACACACTGAAACCGTAGTTCCTAGTAGGTACATATCAGTTAGAATATAATACAATAATTACAATGTCGTTTTCGAATATTCTACTCGTACCAATCATAAATAATAATCTAATCCAAGGTACACGTAATCATAAAAGTACAATCCGTTTTATTATCTCAATATAAGGAAATAGCTCAGTCGACAAAAAAATCAAATGCCACAAATACGAGTAAGTGCCACATCTATATATAGTGTAGTTCTGTCAGTCATTCGTAAGACTCCAGTTTCACTTCAGAGTACAGTAGCCAAAAATCAAATGCCTATCAGTACCGAATGTATGATGTAGTTACTTTGTTAAGTTACTCGTAACAGTCATTTTGTCTTTCAGTTATTCAGTCAGTTGGACATTAAAATATTTAGAATAAATATATGCGGCGACACATATAAGAGTAAAGAAACGGCGATCTATATAATGCATTATATATTTTTGTTTATTGACGTTTCCAACAAATTGGAATTGGTTTTATTACTTTTCCTGTTAACTGTACTAAAATTAACTGTACTAGGAATTAGTTTCAATTGGTATTAGAATGATACCAATTGCGAGAAGAGATAAACTAATTGTGATCCAACAAGTGGGACCTCGATGCCATCCAAGTCACCCGCGGACTCCGTTTGCATGCTGTAGGGGCTGATCGCTGACGAAGCATTGTTCTGTCAGCTAGACTCATTTATAATTCTACTTAGTAATACAAATTCCCCACATGAATAATTTCACAAATTCAAATCTTGTACACATTCAAAAAGATCAGTAGAGTTACTGGAATCCAATTACGATACATCGGTATTGGATTTACGCCCTTAAATCATGATAGTAGTCCCAGATTGGTTTGGCCTTGATTGTCGATTGACTAGTTTTTTTTTACTACGTCGGGAGGCATACAAGCATACCGCCCACCTGATGTAAAGCGGGTACCGTAGCCTGTTAACGCTTGCGATATATTAAGTATCACTCGCCACGATGTCTCCTCTGCTGCTTACACAGCAACTCCTTGGGAGCTTACTGGTGACCTCACTCACACGCAGGAACACAACAACCCTCTAGGGAGTTGTTATTTGGCTGTTGTTTTCTGTGACGTTGAGGTACTTCCCCAAACGGGTTGCTTTGATGCGCCCTACCTCTCTTAAAACATCCAGACCAAGATAAACAGACATGTTCATGCACACAAATGTTTGCCTTGTGTGGAAATCGAGCCCACGAGCGTCGGTGTCAAAGTCGCGTCATTCACGACTGAGCCACCGAGTTCGCCAATAGAGTTTGACTCTATTAATATGATTCAATCCCGTGTTGAACAAATTATATCCGACATTACGAAATATTACCCACAGCTTCGGCATTGGAATTGAATTGAGATTGGAATTAGCGACAAGAGTAACCATACAGATCTGACATCAGATGTTTCTACTACTTCTTCAAATTCTCCATCGGTATAATAATATTGCAAATTGTAATTTTCTTTCCAGCAACAAGCTCGACAGTCAACCTTGGTAGAAGAGCGTACTGTCACCAGGTCAACACGAGAGGTCTCCATTGGAACTGGACTCTAGTGAACACGTATGCCGTCCAACCCTGCCCTGGTGGGGCCAGTGGCTTGGCTAAGTGGAAGTGAGTGTTCCTTTCTTTATTCTTGGAGATGATACGAGGGTGCATAATGAATAATTAAATTTCCGAATGGAAGCCTTAAGAATCAGAAGTTTTAACTTGAGATACATACTGCTCCTGTAGTTTTTAGGGTTCCGTACCCAAAGGGTAAAACGGAACCCTATTACTGAGGCTCCGCTGTCCGTCCGTCCGTCCGTCCGTCCGTCCGTCCGTCCGTCTGTCACCAGGCTGTATCTCTTGAACCGTAATAGTTAGACAGTTGAAATTTTCACAGATGATGTATTTCTGTTGCCGCTATAACAACAAATACTAAAAAATAGAATAAAATAAATATTTAAGGGGGCTCCCATACAACAAACGTGACTTTTTTTTTGCTGTTTTTATAGATAATGGTACGGAACCCTTCGTGCGCGAGTCCGACTCGCACTTGGCCGATTTTTTTTTATACAGTGTCGGGAGACATTCAAGCTTACGGACCACCTGAGGTAAAGCAGTTACCGTAGCCTAATAACACTTGTAATATATTAAGTATCACTCGCGCGATGCATCCTCTGCCGCTTACACAACAACTCCTTAGGAGCTTACTGGTGACCTCACTCATACGCAGGAACACAACAACCCACTAGGGAGTTGTTATTTGGCTGCGGTTTTCTGTGAAGTGGAGGTGCTTCCACAGACGGGCTGCTTTGATGCACCCTACCTCTCTTAAAAACTACCTACCTCTCTTACCTGTAGTGTGTAAATGACCCTTAGTGATCTTTAGAACTAAAAGTAACTTCACCTACACGTGATGTTCTCAGTCGATTGTTTTTAAAACAATTCTTCACCACCTCCTCCACCTACAGTGAGTAGTACCTATTGAACTAAACTATCTATCTATACCAACCCTAACTTATGCCACTGCAGGGATAGGTCTCTCTTCAACCGAAGGGGTTTAGACCATACTCCATCACGACGCTCAACTGCGGATTGGAAAGCCACTGACTTAGCTTAACGTCTGTCATATATCGACAACAGCCGGTACCAACGGCTTAACGTGCCCTCAGAAACACGGAGAAGCTCACGATAGATAAACCCTTCCAGGGACAGGCCAGGACATTGCTTAACCTGCGTGTTTGGTTAGAATGAATCGCACAATGACGCCTTCGAGCTCTCCTTTTATCTAATGAACAAAACTAATTAATATCAATACTTATTTTTCAGATGCGTATTAACGCCTTATCAACATAACGACGAAGAACGCCATAGGAAACGGGGCAACCTGCAATCTGGAGAGAACTACCACGATTTGGTTCTAGATCAGACAAATGACAGACAGCTGCAGATAACAAGGATCGGTTCTGATGCATTGCTAAAAGGTACATTGTTGATTGGTAGCTAACAAACAAAGTGGCGTACAATAAAATATATATTCACACTTTGTACACACACACTTATTTTAAGAGAGGTAGGACGCATGACTGGGGAAGTAATTCCACCTCACAGAAAACCGCAACCAAATAACAACTTCCTAGAGGATTGTTGTGTACCTGCTTGTGAATGAGGCGAGTTTGTTGTGTTCAGCAGAGGTGGCATCAGGCGAGCGCATAGTTAGTGTATTGCAAGAAGTGTCGTACTATAAAATATATATTCACACTTCATACACACACACATGCACAGTTAAACTTACATGCAAACGGTTATCGAAAGCTGGCGTGTCAGCACGTTGATTTCACTTGTGTATTTGACAGATATATGTATATTGATCTCTCTCACGCATATATACTTAGCTGCGTACAAGAGAGACAGATCGACTTATATCTGTTTGTAGTGTGACGTCTTCAACTTCCGAGCGTTATTCCATTTTCAAATATATTAGAATTGGCAGAGTTCGCTACACTAACCTAAAGATTTAGCGTAGATACAGATTTTAACATGGAGCGACTGCTGTCAGACCTCCCCAACGCAAAGGGAAAATCAGATATTTTTTAGGTTAGGTGACACGTTTATCGAAATATAATTTCTTGGATGTGCGAGTTTCCTCACGATGTTAGCCGAGCAAGTGATAATTACAATTATGTACATAAATCCGAAAATACGAATTAGTAGTACATCCCAGGAATCGAACCGGGGGCCTGTTGATCAATAGGCAGTGTCCGTATCCACTGGGTAAACGCATATCTCTACATGGAGATCATCTGACTGACCTATGGGATAGAGACATGAATCATGTTATATCTATCATAGACTAGTCCACAGGTAGACATTACTCTTGGATGGACCTATATTTGGAGGTTTTTTGAGTGGATGAAGAGTTGGATCCTACTCGATGAATAGATCCTGGATGGTTGGAGAGATGGACAGATGATCTCAAATGACCTGCTAGAAGTGACACGCGGAAAGCGGAATCTCGTATTCAGGAACACCGTTCCTATATTAAATCTATATGTTTGTCTGTGCGTTTGTCTGTATGTTTGTTGTGTTCCTGTAAGTGTAACGTGCGAGATGGTGACCTTGCTCACTTGCAGGAACACTACAACCGTCGAGAGAGTTGTTATTTTCCTATCTGTGAGGTGGAGTTACTTTTCCAGTTAGCCTGCTTTGATGCGCCCTTAGATCAGGCGTATGCTTGTATTAGGATAACACCTAACCCATTTTATTTTCCTATAGGCCGTGACGGCGACATCCCGGACCATCTGATAGACTATCGTAACAGCGGTGTAACAGACACACAGACAAACCAACACCCAGGCAACGGCGAATTCGCTTACAGTGAGTACATACCGCTGCCGTAGAACTATGTTGACCTAACTTAAAATTTAAGTAACTTCTCATTTTGTTATAAACCGACCTTAAAAAGCGCGCTCTACGCCCTTTAGGTGAGAAAAAGATGTAAAATAAGTTAAAAAAAGGACCACCTGTACTTTGCGATGCTTCCTGTATAGCAAGCGCTCATAGGCTACAGTAGCCAGTTTACATCAATGTATGCCTCCCCGAGTAGTATAAAAAAGTACTATCGAACTGGTTTGATGATTGGTCAGACATGGCCTTAATTAAGACGCTACCGGGCGTAGTGGTTAACAATGGCTATTTTAACACCAAGGCTCGTTGGTTCGATTCTCACACAAGATAAACATGCATATACTATGTTTGTTTGTCTTGGTTTGGGGTTTTTTAAGAGAGGTAGGGTGTATTAAGTCAGCTCAACTGGGTAAGAACCTTTATATCACTGCTAGTAGCAACTCCCCGGAGGGTAAGCTCTTTAAGAGTTGATGTGTTATACTTAATGTGTTGCAAGTGGTCATAGGCTACGGTAACCTCTCTTCATGAGGTGGGCCGTATGCTTATATGCCTCTTGACGTTGTATAAAAAAAGCATAGGCACAACTCAATGGTTTCTCAATGTGTACAGCAAGTTAGTTTCGTCTTCTTTCGCAGTACAACATTTTCTAACTCTTCGTTTTACAGCCGAAGCGATCCCGGAGTGGCACGGGGCTACTCCTGACCTCAGCGAATGCCGCTCCGTCTGGCTGAACAGCTTGGAAGCCAGAGTCAAAGAGGGAGAATCGCTGCTCAGCATCAGTAACGACTTGGCACAGGTTTGTATCAATCAATCAATCATTTATTGCGAAATAAGTTTAAGTTGCACCCATTTTGACGTAGTGTTATGATAATATCATATTACCTTAGTTAAAAATCAATTTAATTAATTTATTTAAGAGAAATAATTTAAGAAGTATCACGTTCGCAATGATGATGTTAGAAACAAATTTGTTCTGAAAGAGTATGTCGGTCTTAAAATAAGAAGGGACATGCTCCATTGGTTCGGGCATGTGGAATGAATGCTGGAAGAAAAAGGTATGAAATAAATATATAACGCGAAAATAAAAGGATGTAGAAGCTGCGAAAGGTTCTTGACCTTATTACGAGTACATACCATATATTTTATCAGAAGGTGACATCAGGAGCCCTAGAAACCGGTGAGAGTGCATGAGAGAGCTATGCATGTTCAGAAAGCGTGTGAATATGGACCGAGTCATGTGACGCTTCGTTCTCTTCTTCGTTGTCTTGTGTACCGTGTATGTGATGTGGTGTGACGATATAAGAGAAAATGGTCTACCTTTTGTTGTCCACCTTTGTACTGTAGCGTGCAGCAGGTACCATGAACTGGTTAAATACTTTGATATTCATTGAGATATATCCTCATAAAGCACTGCATTACCAACTCGATCCTCTCATTGATCTTCCATCATTTCCGCTATTTTCACTATTGGTGATAAATTTCAGGTGACGTCATCGAAAACTCTGTACGGTGGGGATATGATGATAACCACGAACATTATGAAGAAGCTGGCGCAAGGCATGGCCCGCGATGTGAAGACGTTTCCTGACGCGAGACAACGGGAAGCACTTGTCGCTGATATGTTGCTTGGAGTTATCAAAACAGGTGTGTATGTTGTACGTTGTACGGCGTCAATATATTGCCACACAGCTGCTTGGGCACATGAATTCCAGTAGTTTTTTTTATACTACGTCGAGAGGCATACAAGTATACGGCCCACCTGATGTAAAGCGGGTACCGTAGCCTATTAACGCTTGAGATATATTAAGTATCACTCGCGCGATGCCTCCTCTGCTGCTTGCCACAGCAACTCCTTGGCAGCTTAGTGGTGATCTCACTCACACGCAGGAACGCAACAACCCCCTAGGGAGTTGTTATTTGGCTGGGGTTTTCTGTGGGGTGTAGGTACTTCCCCAGACCGGCTGCTTTGATGCGCCCTACCTCTCTTACCTCATCAATATTTGGTATATGGAGTTTGTAATCAGCGCTGCCTAATGATATAGAACTTTCGTATAGCTTTAAAACCACCGTCAACTGTCACGAGTTACTCTCTTAAAGGCGCGAAAGAAAATTAAATTAACAGAATTTCTTACTTGGACACGTTAAATAATCTTCAAGCTACATTTTTTCTTATACATGTTTCATTGTATAACTTATATTTATTTAAGTACCTATAGATGCTAATCGTAACAAATTGTTATATGTGTATTGGTAGATACAAATAAAGAATCTTTCTAAGTATATACAAATGAGGAATATTATCCACCATAAATCTTCTATTGGTGTATATCATTCGCTAGGATCGAACCTGCTAGAAGACAATCAACGAGCTTCATGGGCGGACCTGAGTGCCGACGCACAGAACCGAGCTGCAAGCGCGCTTCTCACACAGCTTGAAGAAAACGCCTTCCTTCTAGCAGACGCTATCTCAGAAGAGAAGAATATATTGCAGACTGTTAAAAATATCTGTAAGTAGTTTTGATAACGTTTCTTTCTTGTATTATATTTATATTCTGACAAATGTAGTGTCATAAAGTACATAGTCGTATCCATATGGATATACTACGTGTGCAGTTATGTATTGTTTTGAAATCGACCCTTGAACCTGAACCTACTAAAAAAATAGGGCACTCTTCGTAGATAAGAATAGGGCAGCTCAAACTTTCGTAAGCTACTTAAAATATTAAAAGTATCTTTTTTATAGAACGTCGGGAGGCATACAAACATACGGCCCACCTGATGTAAAGTGATTAGGATATTGGTAACGTCTCTCACTCAGGAATAGTAATTAATAAAGTGCAGTTAGCACTTTATTAATTACTAGCTGCCGCCCGCGACTTCGTCCGCGTGGAATATTATTTATTTATATATTTATAAAAATAAATAAAATTTCTAAAATAAAAGTAGCCTAAGTTACTCCTTATTACATAAGCAATCTGCCAGTGAAAGTCCCGTCAAAATCGGTCGAGCCGTTTCAGAGATTAGCCGGAATAAACAGACAGACAGACAAAAATCCATATGCATTTAGTAAAAAGCGGTTATTTTAATATTACAGACACTCCAAATTTATTTATCTGTCTAGATAATAACTGTCCACAGAGTTATTATTTGGCTGCGGTTTTCTGTTAGGTCAAGGTGCTTGCCCAGTAAGGCTAGTTTTAAGTGGTCTACCTCTCTTTAAAACACCCAAACGAAGAAAAACAGACATGTCATTCACACAAAAGTTTGTCCTGTGTGGAAATTAGACACACGTCCACGGTATTAAAATAGTCATTGCAAACCGCTTGACTACCGGGCTTGTCGTAATCTAATCTGTAATTTTTAACTTCTTCCCTGTTCTTAGGCCTTTCCGTGAGAGTACTGGAGGTGAAAAATGTAGAAGATGAGACATTTCCTTCTATCACCGCCCAGGAACAGTGGAAAGGCTCCGAGGATTCTATCACAATACCCAAGGCAGCGTTACATGGTGAGTATTACACAAACAAATATATTTTATTAATTTCCCATTTTTGGGGGTAATTCAATAATAAATTGTACTGAAAGTCGTTCATTTTTTTTTCCTATACTATACTTTTTTTACTTATACTACGTCGGGAGGTATACAAGCATACGGCTCACCTGGTGTAAAGCGGGTACCGTAGCCTATTAACGCTTGCGATATATTAAGTGTCACTCGCGCGATGCCACCTCTGCTGCTTACATAGCAACTCCTTGGGAGCTTACTGGTGACGTCACTCACATGCAGGAACACAACAACCCTCTAGGAAGTTGTTATTTGGCTGCGGTTTTCTATGAGGTGGAGGTACTTTCCCAGACGGGCTGCTTTGATGCGCCCTACCTCTCTTAAAAGATATATTTTAAGGCCTCATGAGCCGCTTTGATCTATTACTAGTAATTAGCCTACGATTTCGTCCGCACATATCCCGTGGGAAGCGCTTTTTATTACTTTGTTTCTTTTAATTAAATTAGCACTTTCTTTTTAATAATTAAGTAAGCGATTAAAAGTTCTGTAAATCATTAAACTCCTTCTTTTGGGTAGTTTTGTAAAAATAACGCAAGTGCGAGTTTAATCTTTACTTCTCTTTTGTATAGAAAACCGTCAAGATGGTCTCGTCCGTATCGTGTTCTTCGCGTTCAACCGCCTTGAGCAGATCTTACCACCGACCTTCGGAAAAAGTCCTCAGTATGCCGCCTTCGCCGCTGACCCTTCGTCTTCGTCATCCACCAGCATCAACTCGGAAAGAGAAAAGAAGAACGTCACTAGAGTACTGAATTCGAAGGTAAGAATAGCTTGTAGTGTTTTATAACGACGAGCTCGGTGGGGCAGTCGTGACGCGACTTTGACACCAACCCACCTGATGTAAAGCGGTTACCGTAACCTACGTGCGCTTGTAATATATTAAGTATCATTCGCGCGATGCCTTCTCTGCTACTAACACTGGCTGCGGCTTTCTGTGAGATGGAGTTACTTATAGACGGGGCTGCTTTGACGCGCCCTACCTCTCTTAAAACATCCAGACAAATTTTTGTCTGGATGTTTTAACTTATATATATATATATATATATGTATATATATATATGTATGTATATATATATATATATATATATATATATATATATATGTATATATATATATATAATCTTTGTTGTGCTGTTCTTTACTCTACTGCTCCGAATCGTACTATCATCATCAACGGCTAATATATGGTATATTTTTATATCGTACGTTTTATCTATCTGCGTATCTATACCCTCACACTAGATCTCTTGCGGGGTAAGTAGGCAGGGAGAGAAGTGCCATAAGACACAATCCTTACACCTCACTCGCTTCTTTAACTTTAACCTGTGGCGGAGTATGCTTTTCCACTCCTTCCACAGCCAAATCGATCACAACGTTCCTGCCATATAAAAACTTTAGACTTCCCCATAGCTAACACGAAATTCTTCATCAATTCGTTCACCGTCCGCGCTGCCCTACTCACCACTGCAGATACGAGATGTTCGTACTGTGTACACTTTCAAGAAAAAATTGAAGGAGTACTATCTGAAGACACTATTTTCTAGTGAAAGATAATATATATAATGTGGTTATATTGATATATATTTGTGTATATATAGATCTGTGTATATGTATGCTTGTATATGTTAAATGTATTTTAACTGTATCATATTGTAACCGTTTTTATTGATGCTTGTTGGCACATATATTTTGTTTACGGCCCTATACAATGTTTTCACATTCATTGGTGTTGGCTGGAAGGAATCTCTTAAAGAGATAAGCTCACCTTTGTACACAATACTTGTAACAAAGAATATTTTGTATTTTTATGTGCAATAAAGAATAATAATAAAACTTAAGATTAAAGAAGATTGTAAGGGTTGATGAGGTATACGTATTCATTATATGACATATGACATGGTTTGTCCACAGGTGATTTCAGCAAGTTTAGGCAACGGGCGTCACATTCAGCTGACGCAAATGGTCAAGCTCACGATGAAACACCTGAAGACTGAGAACGTCACCAATCCGGCTTGTGTCTTCTGGGATTATACCTTGCAGTAAGTTTTGTTTGACATATGTTCCTCACTGCTCAACTGGGCGTAACTCAGCTGAAAATAATTGAGCAATGGCGATACTCCAGTACACTACTCATCATTGGGGTAACGTGTAATATTACTATCACTAACACTGTACGTGCCTGCTGGTGCAGCAACTCCTTAGGAGCTTACTGTTAACCCCACTCGCAGGAACACGACAATCGACCAGGGAGTCGTTATTTGGCTGTGGTATTCTTTGAGGTGGCGGTACTTCCCCAATCGGACTGCTTTGATGCTCCCTACCTCTCTTCCGACGGACCTCGTTTGTTAATTAGCAGGATTCACCATGCGCAGGTGACGTTAACTTTGACTCCAAAGATGATCGTAAGCCTAGTATTGTCTTGGGCTTTCGCGATTGTTACACGTTGAATTAAACAATTTTTAACGGAAGTAAAGCAAAGTATTCAAAACGTCAGGTTCAACAAAAACACGCGATACTTCCTTTAAAAATTGTTTAATTCAATGGTCGTAAGCCATTTTATCTTCAGCAAGGTGTAAGAAAATATTGCTGAGCCCTACTTCTCTTTCACCAGAGGCTTCGTTTGCTGATTGGAAATGCCAATTATGTTGGGATGAGCTTGTCTTTGTCTTCAAAGATTATGGTACGAAACCTAATCCACCTCTAATTCTATAAATTCTACTTGTTGACCCGACAGACGTTGTTCTACCCGAAAAAAATCCTAGAACTTAATTTTCCCATTTGCAGCGCCACCTATCGGGTCCATCTGAACCGTCCAAGCACCCGAATACACCCAAAAAATATATCAAAATCGGTCCAGCCCTTTAGGAAGAGTTCAATGACATAATCACGTAATAATTATTCTGTAAATTATTTCTATAAATATATTCACTCCTACACAAAGTAAATTCCGTGCAAGAGATTAAGTTAAACCATTTTTGGACTGAAGCAAAGCCTGGTTGCTAGTATAATATGTAATTAATTTAAAACTGTCTTTTCCAGTGGCTGGTCACCAGAAGGTTGCCAGGTGGAATGGTCAAACCTGACCCACACAGGCTGTGCCTGCTCCCATCTGACCAACTTCGCGATCCTGATGGACGTCCAAGGGATACCGCTTGATGCCCACCATCAATTGGCTCTGAGACTGATCACCTTGGTTGGATGTGCCGTGTCTTCTATCGCCTTGTTCGCTGCCATATTAGTCTTCCAGTGTTTTAAGAATATGAAGGTTTGTACTTCAAGATTACCTTCGATCATAAACAAATTGACCACTTAACTGCGCATGATAGTGTTTTAGCGCTTAAATATCTCATTGGTCGAGATCAATGGGGGAATATTTTAACCAATAAGCTAATAAATGACGCAATATTGATTGATGAACTATCCAATAAGAGCTTCGCGGTCTACTTTACATGCCAACCCGTACTACGGTAGTATATGAACATTTGCAACACATTAAATCACTCGCGCAATACCACCTCTGCTGCTAACATAGACACCCTTAGTACCGGTGACCTCACTCACTCGTAGGAACACAAAACCTACCAGGGAGTTGTTATTTGGCTTCGGTTTTTTTGTGAGGTGGAGGTACTTCCCCAGACGGGCTGCTTTTTTCTTGATGAACCCTACCTCTCTTTAAAAACATGATGAGAGTTCTGAACATTCAACCCAGTATTTAACATGCATCGTTGCTGGACAACTTATCTTTGATTTATTTGATTACGTTATCTTAAAATTTTTCAATTTCAGTCTGACCGAGTATTGATCCACAAGAACCTGTGCGCGTGTCTCCTCATTGCTGAGGTGGTATTCATGGTGGGCATCGACCAGACGCAAGACAGGATCCTTTGTGGTATCATCGCTGGAACACTACACTATTTCTTCTTGGCTGCGTTCGCTTGGATGTTTCTAGAAGGTATGTTTAAACAGTTGTCCACAAAAGATGATAAGAGGGACTTCTTCCCGCGCTTTTGACGAGTGACATTGTTGTTTTACTTGAAATTTTTGCAATTCAGTATAAAATTAGTTTTGTGTGACAATTTCGATAGTATTTTGTAACATAAGTGCTAGTGAAATTATACAGTAATGAAAAAACTCAAATATAACACGTTTATGCACTTTTTGGAAGACGTGAATAAGTTCATCAAGAAAACCTTGTAAAAATCACTATCGTTTTACGGGTGGTATTTAAATTGGGTTGATTGGGTCGAGTTTCCCTAACTTTGACACTGGCATAAAGTAGCAACACTATTGTATATATATATATATAATAGTGATACTCGCCTTTGCGAACGAAGTACTTTAAATCTGTATCTATATAGTGTTTTGTGCAATAAAGGATAATATATATATATATATATTTAATTATATATATATATATATAAAGATGATAAGAGTTGACATCGTGGTTACACAGCATGTTTTCCTTTTTAACGAATCGATGCTGATCTGCTGTTGCTTGGATACTCCTCATTCATTTCCGAAGAAATCCTTTAAAACCCCTATACATTCTTCAGAAGATCGTGGTCAGAATACTACTCCCATAGCTTTTGGTCTATTAAAAAAATATTAATTCTTTGTTTGCCCTCACGTCCATATAGACACCTCTTACATTTTGTAAATATAATCTTATTCAAGTCTCTTCCCTCCAGGGTTCCACTTATACGCGATGTTGGTAGAAGTATTCGAGCCTGAACGACCCAGAGCTCGCTGGTACTGTGCTGGTGCCTACGTGTCCCCAGCACTGGTGGTAGCTTCTTCAGCGGCTGCATTTCCTGGCGGCTATGGAACCCCTCGGCACTGCTGGCTGTCTACTGATAGACTGTTTCTGATGAGCTTCGTGGGCCCCGTAGGGCTTGTGTTGGCTGTAAGTATCATATTTCTGTAACAACTACTATGTAAAAAACACTCACTACAGATATACATAGGCCAGGGGTATCACTGCGCGTTGGTGAAATGTTTATTCTATCCAGTAATCTTATGTCTTCACGCCTTTGCCGGGTAGGCAAAATAGCTCGCGAAGAGAGCTATGAATGTTAAAGAACTTGGGTAGATCCCGAAAAAGACTATGACTGTTAAAGAGCTTGTCGATTTTTAGGGGTCATGTCCATTTCTTGATACGTCATTTGTTTGTTATAGTCATTGAGTTCATAAGTGGACGTATAGAAAGATCGAGAAAAATCTATAGATTCATAAATAAGTTATAGATACAAAAACATGTATAGTTTTATTTGAAGTTTACCTACATTGAATAAAACCTTTAGATAAAAAACGAGTGTGAGAAAACTTCTTTAGCTCCATAGTGTGATACAGACAATAGGCCTGCACTGTGTCTTACATATATGAAACTTAACTCGCTATGAGAGAAAGAGAGAAAGAAAATGTGTGCTTGCACCTCTCTCTCTTGCCCCTACAGTAAGATACGAAACGTAACTCTCTCTCTTTCTATCTTCACTAACTTATATCTCCCTCTCAACTTCCGTTCGCCTCGCCCGATCACACTTTTCGTAACGCTCTCGTCACGCATTCACCGGCTTACTCCCCAAGTCAAGCGTGCGTAAAGAAGTTTTACTTCAAAAAATCTTTATTTTGGACGCTCGCGAGTAATTAGATACATCGTCCATTTTTAAAATGTAATTGTATAGTAACTTATTCAATTCTCCTAGTTATTCTTTTTCTCTTTTAATCTACTAACATTTCGGAAATGAATTGTCTTCTTATTCCATAAAATAGTGGTAAATACAAATAGTGCTTACCTGTATTCCGATTGGATACGGTTTTTTTTATACTTTTATTAATAATTTCAGGCCAATTGGATCTGTTTGGGCATGGTTGTGGTGATGATGTGCCGACACTCCAACGTATCCATCAAGGCGAAGGACAATTCTAGGTTGTATAAAATTAGGTAAGCATTTTATTTTTATAAGTTTTTAAACAATATGTCAGTTTTTACCGTTACATATTTATAATATAATTGTAAGATGTAATATATATATTAAAATATACATATAACGCCTTATTTTGGTCTGACTCTTGACTGACTTGCCTCTTGTATCGTGCACTTTTCCATTTCAATTGATATTTAATGTTTTTTTTTAAATAATCTTTTTTGTTTTTCCTGTTTATTAACTTCTTACACAAATCGTTTTACGGTTCCGTATCCAAGATTGCCAACGGGACTTTATTGCTACTACTGAAGGGTTTTTTTATGAATCTTTCTAAGTAGCGGAATGAAATATTCGCAGAATAAGTGTCATATTTTTTTTATACAACGTCCGTAGCGCATGCAAGCATACGGCCCACCTGATGTTAAGTGGTACAGTAACTTATGAACGCTTGCATTACAGGAATATTTGCTAGTGCGTTGCCACCCCTGCTGCTAATACAGCAACTCTTTAGGATCTGACCCATTATCCCCACTCATATTTCATGATAAATGACAAAAACATCATCAAACGAAAAATGAGTCCGACGGCGTAGCATTACTACTTTGGCACCCAAGGCTCGTGGGTTCGATTCCCACACAGTGCAAACATTTGAGTGCATGTATATGTTAAAAGGTAGGGCGCATCAAAGCAGCCCGACTGGAGAAGTACCTCCACCTCACCTAAAAACACAGTTAAATAACAATTCACTAAAAGTCTGTTGTGCTCCTGCGAGTGAGTGGGGTAACCAGCAAAAAGTTGTAGCAGTGGAGTAGTGGCGCGAGCAATACTTCTTAGCAAGCGTATAGTGATAGTAGAGTGATAATTAGCTCTCGGTAGACGAGTTCAATTCACACCCTGTGTTTATTATTTTTAATTCAAAGTAAGGAGAGTCTTTACCAAAACTTGTTGAATCTTTAATTCCAGGGTGTGGCTGCATACCTCCATAGTCTTGGCCTTCCTCCTCGGTCTCACGTGGACTTTCGGCCTTCTGTACTTGAACGAGCAGACCATCGGTGTGGCGTACACATTCACCATATTGAATTCACTGCAAGGAGTGTTTATATTCATCTTCCACTGCCTTCAAAATGAGATAGTGAGTATACTTTTTCCTTTTAACTGACTTCTAAAATAGAAACGCTGTATTATACACGTGTTTTTTATGTACAATACAATTGTAGATGCCACACACAAATGCGCTCTGCTACAAGATTCTAAGCAAAATTTGCAATTCAGTTGCGGCTGGTTTTTCGAAATTATTCTTTAGGCCACTGTTTGCGTTCTTAAAAAGTGACGCTCAAGAGTTTATTAGAGTATTGGTAATTTGGGTAAAAAGACCTAAGTGTGTTCGCCAATTTATAACTGATTTATGTCATATGTGTATATTGACGAGTTCGGTTAGCAATGCTACTTTGACATCAATGGTTGTGGGTTCGAGTACCACAGAGGACATTTGTGTGCATGAACATGTGTTTATACACGCATCAAAGCAGCTCGTCTGTGGCAGTACTCCATGGACGGTTGTGTTCCTACGAGTGGTTAACCATTAAGCTCCTAAGGAGTTGCTATGTTAGCAACAGAGATGGCATTTTTTTATTGCCTAAAATGAAAACATAAAAAAAATCATGTTTTATTTAATACCATGAGAGATTTTGTAAGTGTAACTGTTTACCATCAGGCAAATTGTACACTTGCTGGTTTTAAAAACCGATGATAATAACCCTTGTGTTCATCAGTTCCAGAAGGAATGCGGTCGCCTGTCCCGCCGACACCGCTGGCTATGGTGCTGTGCTGCCTGGGGTGCAGCGCCGGCCTCTGCTTCCAACCACGTGGACACGCGCGCCGGCTCCGTGAAGTCCCGGCGGTACCATGCACCAGCGCCAGCACCCATCGACTCCGATGACGTCGTTGACCCGAGAGACGTCACGGTGAGAACGGAAAACATTATTACTAGCACATTAATAGACAATATAAACAAGTAGACCAGCTATACTGCTTCAATTTTATTAAGCATCTTTTGATAGATCATACTATCGCTTTCGGATTTATGAAATACGCAACAGTTGATAGTTACCCGTCTCTTTCTAACTTGTTAAATATACTTACTATCAAAAGGTGCGTTATGAAATGGAGAGACCTATAGCTCAAGTATGTCAGAGCCGACTTGGTTGACATTTAAAATTACAACAGCGAGAATTATACTAGCTCAATGTAAAACGTGGTCAATTATTTTGAAGGACCAGCTGCGACTGATTTTATTAAGGCCCGTATATCGACATGCATCTGTGTGATTTTAAAAGTTTCCTCGAAGTTATCTGAATACTTTCGTCTATCTAATGTGTACGGAGGTAGTCAGGGGTATAGTACTTAAACCATCGTAAGCTTGGCACTCTCATGGTTCTTGGATTGTCAGGACGAGCTTAACCAATCAGTGGTCCAGTAAGGAGTGAATTTCAGATACAGATTTCCACTCCAGAGCTCATCATAGCTACTCTGTACTTAGTACTTGTAGGGTAACTTTTTAAATCAATTTCAATCGATTGGTATTAAACTCCTAATGTCGTGATGACAAATGTGTCAATATGTTACAAACGTCCATAGGCTGCTTACCATCAGGCAGACCGTATGCTTGTTTGTCATCAAAAGTTCGTTTAATGTTTAAATAAACTTTGCAATTGGAGTATCATTTTAATTTACCCTCAGGAGAATAGCAAGAATAATCCATCCTTACTATTATAGCAAAAGGCAACAATCGGAAATAAGAAAATACAATTTTCTAGTACACGAATCAGGCCATTAAGAAAGTTTCACGAAAAATATATCAGGTCTTATATTTATCTGCCCTTCTAATAATAACTAATGTATTATAATATATACAGTGGACTTCTACATCTTTACCATGACTAGTGATCTTATCTAATTTTTATCTACAGATAAAACTTTATTTTGGTAGTGCCTCAATTTAACTAGAAATACCCTGATATAATGATAGATAAAAACAAAATAAATTTAGTGCAAAATAAAGGTCCTGCAGGATCACTCTTGACGATAATTCCAATGACAATTAAATTCCAATATTGAAATATTGACTAATATTTCGCACTCCCAACTATTATTTTACCAAGACGGGATTGAATTCCAATACTCTTAGCGCTAGGTAGGTTGGCTTGACACTATTACACCAATCTCGTGCCACTGTCGTGATTTAATATCGGAATTGGTTTCAAGAGTAATCCTTCTGGTCAGATAAAGGCAGAGCCCACTGTGTTAGCAAAGGAATCTAAGACGTCTACGAATATAGAAGCTTAATTGTAGCTATAAACGACTCTCCGAAAGATCGGTCGCAGTGGGTGGGGCGGATTATAACGGACACGTTATCCTTGATCTTAGTTCGACACCGTATTTAACTTACACTAAGTATCTCTGAACACAACAAACAATTTTAATATTGACTCTTAATGAGAAACTAATTGGTGATGGTAATTAACAGTTTAGTATCGCCATTAAAGGTAATGAAAGGACTAATTAAATGTTTGACCAAATGTGCTTGCTTATAGCTATTTTAAACTTAAAACACTCTTTTCCCCGATACCTATAAGTTTATGTGTACCTAATAATTACTGCTTAATTACAATATTCAGATATTGTTAAATATTATCGACATTCGAGACTTGAGATTCTATAGACAAATGATTTAAACAAATATGAATGTAATTAGATATGTGTGGATATTTGCCAAAAATAACAGAGGGCCCAAAATTAAGCAGTAATCACTACAAAGAAAAATGTCGTAACTCGAGATTTTCATTTTTCTTGGCATATTATAAAAAAAAATCTTATCTGTTTATTAAGGTAAACTTACCAATGTAAATAAGTATATAAAACAAAAGCTACTTTTAAACAGAGCACAGCGGGCTCGTCGGTGTCAGCATCAACTACAAACAATTTGGTGATCAACAACTTGAACGTTGTTGTCAACAACAACAATCATAACAACAACAACGTCATCAACAATGCTGCTGTCGCATCGCTTGCGGCTGCCGCTGCCGCTCACAGCTATCACACCCATAGAAACCGTAGAAATTCCCAAGAGAACCAATCATTTGCACCAACTAGCAATTTTGGACCTACGCTTAACGCGACAGGCGCTAATTTCCCACACAACATCCCAGATAGAGAACCCCCTGCCCCAATGTCACATCTTCGAAATCCTATAAATACAGGCAGCGGCAGATATCCTCAGGGCTACCGACAGAATGTCCAACAAGGTGCGTACGCATTATAATTGAGATAGGATTCAAAATTTACACAAAATTACCACCTGAACACCACTTTGGCTTTCCAGTTGTGACTAATAAAGGCAGCTCAATTCTGTTTCTTTTTGTGTTTAACATATTTTTGTGTTTTTTGTGTCACTAACAACTGACAAAACACTGCGTAAAAAACGCACATCAGTGTTTTATTTTTGTCTGTACACGGTAAGTTATATTTTGTTTTTTTTTTATCGTTGACTAAACGACTAATGCTTTGAAAGCCTAACTAACAATATTGTTGCAATTTTTCCTCCTGTTCTAACCTTTTCTAGTGGTGTGGTGGTTAAGCTATAACTTTCTATAGTATCAAGTGTACTTGTATACTTAAGTAATTCTTGGTACATTGAAATTTGAGAGTATGAAAATCCTATCTCTACATAATGCGTATGCAAACCCCTCATCGCTTATACTTTACTTCTCAACCTTTATTTATCTGTAGAAAACGTATAATATTTTATGAATGCATTTGATTTTGCAGGAAAATACTCGTATCTTGGTGTATTATATACTTATTTACATGTTATTTACTTATCATATCAATTTATTTACATTAGACCTGGGAATTATCTATAGTCTGAAGAGTACTCTGAGCAACCTTGAGCATAAACCTACTTATAATATTATTGAAAGTTTGAATATTATTCATCTATAATTGCTGCTTTCGTCGCCGTTAAATTCGTTGATAAGTGAACTCTTTTTATCAAACTATATTAATATTTCAGTATTCATTAGACTATAAAATTATTAGGTCTATACTTTGATTTATTGCTGCGTTATACGAACTCGATGTATTGTAAACCAGAGTTACAACATCCAACCGGAGTCATCAAGATGGAACATTCGACCAACCGCACCGATATATGTGCCGACCGATGAGACCCGATCTATACGCGTTCCAACGCCGCAAAACATCCCGCATAGTACCTCCCACACGCAAAGCATAGCGTCAATGCACAGCTACAGAAATAATATGGAAATACCGAACGATTATCAGAACTTACGGTCGCGGTCGCCATCTTGTTTTTCGAACAAAATGACTGCGTCGATTGGCGCGAACGACTGGGCGCTTATGGCAAATGGTGGCAGTATGTGGAAGGTGAGGGGTGGGCTATGAATAGCTTGTGTGATAACTGTTACTGATTTTTATTAACCGAGCGATTTGGTAAGATCTCAAGATAAATTTTAAATATGCGGTCATTTTGCCTACGAACAAAAATATATATTAGCTTTCGATTACAATAACATGTGATGTTATTAATTAAAATATAATAATAGTGATGTTTTTTCGGACATTTGTAAAACTGTTTTAACAGCATTCAGATGCTTTTGACATAACCTAATTACGTCATTATTTTCATTTTTATGATTTGTAATTATGGCGCAATATATCATTAAATATTTGAGAAAAAGAACTGCAAATTACTGACAGGACTGTAACGTGACGTATCGACGTCAAATTTTTTACATTATTTAAATGTATCTGTTAAATTGAATTTAAAAAATCACTTTATTTTGCAATATTTGACTAATCAATTACATTTATAAATTTGAAACATACTTTATTTATTATAATACATATGTATATAATATTAAATTGAATTGTAATAGCTAATTCTTATATTCTATCATTATTGTACACATTTATTTTAGCAGGTACCTAAAGGCTTCGAGAGATCTTACGAAAACGTGTTTATCACATACTTACTGCATGTGACCTAACCATAGCATTGCATGACTTCATCAGACACAATGTACATACATTCTAGCCCTACCCAACCCCTTCAGTAACACGATCCATAGATCCCAATCCATGAAACACCGACTAAAATGCTTACTTATTTAGTTTTATTTAGAAGTCTCGGCCACGCCATGACTATTTCGCAGAATTATTAAAAATAAACTTATATGTACCATTGATTTCTGGTGGCGAGTTTCAATATTTATCTATATTCGTTTGAAAAGCACAGAGAATAACCCAGGTAAACAAAATTAAAAGAAGAAAGTTGTAATAATATTAAAATGTTTAAATAACCATGTTATAGTAGTCTCCTTCTTTACCTGGTTTAATAGATATCGTATTTTAGTTTTAACTATAGATAAAATGACGTGATCATACCTAGAATGGCCTAGTGCAAACGTCTGCACAGACAATTTTATCTACAACTGATAATAAAGTAAGATACGATTGTGGGCTAAGCCGGGTCAGATAAAGGAGGAACTGACTGTACATAAAACATGACATTAGCTTCTTAAAATTTTAGTCGGTATTTATAAAGGGATTATTGATTTTCAGTTTTTATTGTCTTAGACACTTCAAAATAGTTCTAGATTTTAGCCGCACGATGTTCATACGCACGTTTATATCATAGGTCTGAAACTAGGCAGTTCTATCTTGCCTATTTAGCACAATACGTCATTTCATCACAAGTTTTGATATTGATGTATTTTTGTACTGTTAGGTGCATATCATGTTTGCCAATTGCAGTTTCATTATAAGTTTTGTATAGCCTAAAAAGTATTAAGATCAATGTATCAAGTATGGCGTACTATTATATGTACAATTTCGAAATTTTACATGTATAAATTTAAATTAATAAATGAAAGATATTTCTCAAATTCCATCTATTTCAGATAAATGTGCTGTGTTGTAACATAGATACATAGAACGATTTATAAACGCCAATAATTAAAAATAAATATATTTCGTTATAGTCAGTTAATTAATATTTTATTTAAATATTAGAATGTGGTATTAATAAAATTCATTGTGTTCATATATCTACTAATTGTAGATATTATAGTTTTCTACCTATTTGTAGATTTTAAGTTTTAATGACATTTAGATTTCTAGCAAACAAGAAACAAATTGAGCTGTCTTCTATCATAATATTTTGCAAGTACTAAAATTATTCATACAAAACAATACGCGCTGCTCAACATAACATCCATAAATAACAACTCCATTAAATTCCACAGAACACTTCTTCTAAGCATCATTCGGCGGCCACGTCGACTTTACCGCACCACGACACGCTGTCCCGTCAACTGGGCCAGCAAAATCATATCCACAATCCTTACAACGAGTGTGATGCTGGACTTAATCCCGCATCCCCAAGACACGTTATCAAAGATGAAGAAAGCCCTCTCCACCACCAAGGTTATCAAACGACCAGAAGTTACAACCATGACTTCCGAAACCCACACGTCTTTATATCCCAACATTCCCCTGGCAGTCAGGAAATGATTTTCCGAAAGCATTACAAGGACGACCGTCGAAAGCATCATCACCATGGAAGCCAAAATATTAACCATACTTATTCAGAAATCGGTTCTCAACAGGGAAGAATCTACAGACGCGGTTCAGATCAGGAGTTTCGAGTCATACAAGATGACCCTGTCTATGAGGAAATCGAGAGAAACGAAACTCTAATGTCCGATATGTCCGATGATAACTCAGGTCCTGACAACTGCAGGCAGAATCCTGCACTGCACGGGTCATCTGGGTCAAAGTTTTTTGGTGACCATCGCCCGTTGATTTCCTACAGTCCAGGAGAAAGGCATCTGCATGAGCAGGAACTGTATGGGAAATATGGAAAATGGGATACTGCTGAGCGTTATGATCCGAGACATTACGAAAGTGGAAGGCTGGTACATCCGTACCATCAACCTCAAGAAAGCAACATGAGAGCTTTGGCAGCAGTTTTGAATGGGGAAAATAATGTCGTGTGCCATTTGGAACCTCACAACGCTTACGACGTCTACCAATCTCAAAGTGGCAATCCCAGGACTGTATCTCAACCGAGTTTCTAAACACTTTTATCACGCAGAATTAATATTAGTGCCGCTTCGATGAATCTACAGATAAGAATAACGATGTGATTAATGCGACAAAGTTCTTATTTGAACTTAATTTTGTATGTTTCGATTTGAGTGTTAGTGACTTTTATAGACTTGAGAAAATGGTGTTGTACAGATAATAGCGAATGAATTTTTCTATGGACGTAGATATAGTACGTCTTAGTGACATGACGAGTAAGCGATAGCGTTTATAGTAGGAACTTGCCATAACATGGACTTTAAAGTAACATATATTTATAGTTTAGAGCGTAAACGTAAATTTAAATCACTTTTTCCACTGTGATCCTATTTAAATATAAAGGCTCAACTTTCAGTGTTGCGACCACATATATTTTAATCTATATGGCGGGGTTTAGGGCGGTCGACACGCGAGCGATTCGGTGGAGCCCCAAAGAGTTGACGCTGCATCGATGGACAGCTTTGTATCGCCGCGTGTCTGGCCGACCTTAGTCTGTCTAAGAAATCTGAGAACTTGCGTACTTTTAGATAAATACAATTATTGACAAAATATAACTCTGTTAGTCATACCGTATTTGCAGTTTATTAATTAACTAATAGAAATATATGTTTTGCGATTTACTCAAGTTCTACGGCTGGTTAGACAGACTAGCAGCATTTTGTATATACGGTTAGCGTTTAGTACTAGACTATTAGTACTTCCGGTGTGCCCTTACTGTTTCTATCGGCGATTACTTTGATCATGGCATTTTCTCTATAAATTTGCATTTCTCCTTGTTGTAGTTAAGAAAATCTGTGATGTTTCATTTGTACGCGTTAGATTTAGTTTTGCTTGTATGAGATCTGTAATACACTGCCATACTCACATCTCGTGGTGATTTGTGCATGGGTTATAATATGTAAAACTTGGCTTCATCTTAGATTGTATTCACGCGACGAACAACATATCGGTTTGTGAATTATGCGTATGAAGCTTTAAAAGCAAAAGAATTATCAAATAGATATTAGCATTAAACACTCTCCTCTATTGATAAATACTCTCGTTTTATTAAAAATGATTTCATCGCCATCGATATGAGACGAACAGAATACATTTGTAGCAGTTTTTCATAAGAGGTTAGCTTGACTTTTCTGATGGTGAGTTGTCAGAGTGCAACCAATCTCCGCCAAATACGGCAATCTAAAGAATACTGTAATATTTATTACTTTCCGCCGAGTATATCCAATGCGCAGTGGTTATTCCTCTTACACATTGGTCCATGGTACTCACCTTAAGAACATACATCGTAATGAGAACATTCCACATTCTACAATAGCAATATTGTTATCAGTTAGTAATAGGTAAGATTACTACTTCAAATATTTTAGGTTCGTTTTTTTAAGTTTTCATTCACCCAGTACAAATGCTTTAAAAGAGATTTAAGTACAATTTTTCATTAAAGTTATCCCGTGCTTATTTATATACGCTAAAAATTAATTGACAACTCGGTGCGTCAAATCACCAAGAGCATTATATAACCTTGTATAACATTTATATAGTTTACTATGGCGATATATTATACAGCTACTTTTAGTTTTATATAGTGATACAGCAGCTTTTTTATATTATCTTTTTAATTTTCAAAGGAATTTCGGAAAAAATCCATCCAACCTATTATAGACTGACACCACTTGATGTTGTGCACTATTCAGTACTAGACTTAGTGTTAATAATTACTAAAATAAAAGAAAAATATATAATTTCTACGTAAAGTAGTAATTTTAATTTTTAATGCCATGTAACTGTTGGTTTGCGTTTCAAGGCAGTACATTTAAGGAATTGTTTCACTTGAATTGATGCGAGTACAATAAAAATGTTTAACAGTTTTACCCTTTTTTCGTGTATATTTTGAATCGATTAAGCAATATATTAGACTGAAGTATTTTAATAAATTTTCGGCCATTTTTATTATAAATATAACACAATAATTTTTAAATATCGTTTTACCGCGGCCAAAATTTATGAAATACTTTTAATTTAATGGGAGAAACATGATGAAATGTGGGGAAAGTTTATTTTTTCTAATTGGGTATACTAGTCCATCTATTTTTCCCACTGTCTAATTATATGTAAGTGTAAATTACGTCATGTGTATTTCTGTTATATACATATATATTTTTTGTTTTGATTGTATTTTAAAAACGTTGACATTAATGTAAAGTAGGAGAAACGAAATGTGTAAATAATTTAAAGTTTATATAAATAAAGAGTGGCTGTTCTCAGAGGATGGCCACAAATGAACATTGTTTTTTAATCACCACTATAACCCCTCATTTTCTGACATAATTTACGAAGAAAATGCAAAGGAAAGAATAGATTATTTCTTCTATAGAACCCGGACAAATGAGCTTTACTCGGTGTTTTTTTTTATGTGCGATCGCGATTTTTCTAAAAAGGCCTATATTAATAATAATTAGATAAATTAAAAAGTAAAACCTAATCCATAAGAAATCGTTACAGCTATTTCCGAGGTGCCTACATGAAATGTATTTATACCTATACAAGAATTGCTTGAAAAGGTAATAGAATTTACTTCGATAGTATATTCTTGTATTACGTATAAAATGATTAATAAAATTTATCCAATATTTCTATTTTTGTTTTTAATATGCTTTTATTAGCTTCACCATAGGCTTCACCCGGATTTAAGCAAATGAGGAAGTTTAATTGAATCCACTTTTAATTGGCATATCGATCTCATACTTTCCTAATAGATGTAATAGCGATGATAATATAATCAATTGCATTCCATCGAGATGATTTGAGCTAACCCCACTAAGAGGTGGATAGTTAAATCCTTCAGTGCTAATGGCTAAATCAAGCGAGCCGAAATCAAGAGAAATTTAGGCTCATTTGGTTGGAATAAGTCAGAGTTCATTTACTGCTGTATACTATGAGATTCAGAGTGAGAAAAGCGGTAAAAACTATAAATAAAAATAAATATTGTCGAGATAGAAAAACTACCTACTTATTATACACACATCAAAAGTGTCTAGGGATCAACATATATTTTTGCAATAACTTTTCTCCTGATTGATATTAATTAAAATTTTCTTTAAGGATTCATCAAATAAAGTGTTTTCGTTTGTCTACAGTAACGATAAACCAAGTCACCTTTGCATTAATAAAGAAATTTGCCATTTTCATAATAAAGGGATTTTTGACATTTGAACCACTAACATTAAAGTTCGAAAAAAAGACTGAAATAACAGTTTTCTTTGAAGCACTGGTACCGTGGCTGAGCGCCATGGAGGACGGTATCGCTGCACCACACGGAGACAAGACCGATACATTCAAATCACAACTCGAAGAGCTCCAACAATAACCGCCATGATGTTAGCCGTGACGCTTCATCACTCTTCAGGGAACTTAATTAGCGACCAAACAGTCAGAAACCGCTTGCATGAAGTGAACCTTCATTCCCGAAGACCGCTAAGGGTACCACCTATAGCAATGCACAATCGTAGGATTCGATATCAATGGGCTCTTGAACACAGAAATTGGGCAGAAGAACAATGGCGTTTCGTGTGCTTTTCTGATGAGTCTCGTTTTGGTATGAGACCGGATACAAGACGTATACGACACTGGAGAACCCCTAGACGCCAACAGCGATTAAAATCCTGCCAGGAAGTCCATCCTTATAGTGGTGGAACCATCATGGTATGGGCGGGTATTTGGATCGGCGGAAGAACTGAGTTGATTTGGATCAGAGGCAACCTCAACGCTCAAATTTATGCTGAGACGATTGTATCAGACGTCATCGTTCCTCTACAAGTGCAAATCGGTCCCTTATTTCAGTTAATGCATGATAATGCACGACCGCACACCGCAAGAGTTGTAAGACAGACTCTCGCCGCAGCTAACATCAATGTCATGCCCTGGCCTGCTCAGTCGCCAGACTTGAACCCGATTGAGCATGCATGGGATATGCTACAGAGAAGAGCTCTGCCGAATATGGAGGGTATCCAGTCGCAAGAAGACCTTTTTTTGTTGTTGCAACGAACATGGGCGGCCATTCCACAGTGTGATTTGGATGAACTCATTTTGAGTATGCCAAACCGATGTTCTTGTGTTGTTAGTGCTCGCGGTAGAAACACGGATTATTAATTGTTTAAGTTACCCAATAAAATTTTAAAGAAAACTGTTATTTCAGTCTTTTTTTCGAACTTTAATGTTAGTGGTTCAAATGTCAAAAATCCCTTTATTATGAAAATGGCAAATTTCTTTATTAATGCAAAGGTGACTTGGTTTATCGTTACTGTAGACAAACGAAAACACTTTATTTGATGAATCCTTAAAGAAAATTTTAATTAATATCAATCAGGAGAAAAGTTATTGCAAAAATATATGTTGATCCCTAGACACTTTTGATGTGTGTATGTGACGAGCTCGGTAGTGCAGTAGATACTAACGTTACTTTGACACCAATACCCGTGGGTTCGATTCCCACACAGGGTAAACATTTGTGTGCACGAAGATGTCTGTTTGATTTGGTCAACGTTTTGTGGCCGATGACGCTGCTCAAAGCGAAGAAGGACGATTGTCTACCTACCGTCTATAAGATGCCGTTGGACTACTTCACCGGACGCCGTGTGAGCCTCATCATCAGGGACAGGGTGATATGGAAGACCTCCACTATGGGATGTCCGCAGGGCTCTGTACTCGAACCGACGATACACACAACATCCTTTTGGATGATCTGCTGCGCCTGCCCCTTCCACGAGGTTTCAATATGGTAGCGTGTGCGGATGATGTGACGATTGTGGTTGAGGTCAACTCTCGAGCAGCAATTGAAGGAGTAGCACACGAATTCTGTGCATAGTTGGCACCTCGGGGGACCGTAATAGGCTGAGCTTCTCTCCTTCATGATATATTAAATTCGAGGATAAGCATTACGTCTGCCACTGTCTTCGGGGTGGAACTAGATCCGGCACTTCCTCCAACACTCGACCCGCATAGGGGAGTGCACCGCAGCGTATTTTGGAAGGATGGTGTGGGTACCCGCGTCATCGTGGGTATAAAGATATCGAGCCCTGAGGATACTCTATCGGAGAACTTATGTGGCTACGTTGACGTAAACCGTCGCAAGCTCATGCCACACATGGTAGTGTCGTATTAAGAAGTCACGAGAGCAAGATAGCTCTTGACTAAGGCGTACACATCCACCAGCACTGCAGCCCTGCCTATGCTGGCTTCTTCCAGCGGACGTAGAGATAACTCGTGCTGAGCACATGAACGTATCTGTTTATCTTGTTCTGGGTGCTTTTAAGTGAGGTAGGGTGTATCAAAGCAGCCCGTCTAGGGATACTTCCAAACAACAACTCCCTGGATCCACTCGGAGTTGCTGTGTTAGCAGCAGAGGTGGCATCATGCGAGTTCATAGGCTACGGTAACCGCTTTACATCAGATGGGCCATATATTTGCATGCCTTAATAAATTATGTAATATTATTACTTATGTACTCGTATATATAGCAACATCGATTTTCTCTTTGTAATCTATCTAATAAAGTAGCCACATTTGCTATTTTATTGTGTTATAGGTATTAGACACATGTTATTGATAAAAGGAAGTAAATAAGCACACAAGTAATTTGATAGACATATATTTCCAAATTAAAGACTTTACACCCATGAAATAATACGAGTCGTATAATATGATTTGATTTTTTATTTCGTAAACTTACACGACAATGTTAGTTATTTTTTGACAATATCTAGTTACGACACTTACGCTACATATTGTAAAACACATATAGTTTTCCATTAAATTTTTGCCAAAAGCATTGGGAGATCTTTGTAAAGGCACAAAAACGGTGGCCTTAGAATGAGATCTAATTTTTGAAATTCTAAATTCATCGAAATTTTTCTAAAACCTTACATTAAAGAAATATCTAATAATATTAAATTTATAATTTCATCACGCCAAAATAATACGTTCCATTACAAAATATTTTATATATAAACACTGGGTAGGCAATGTAACATTCTACGTTAGAGTTTCATTTGTTATAAAGACTCAATCACCTATTATTTTAAGCACCACCCGCTTGAACCCTAGAGAAATTGTATGAAATAATTTTGAACGAGATCCAAACGTTAAATAGAAAATCCAGCGTGTGGAGAATGACGCATTTATACTCGTAATATAGAACCTACTTAAAATTACGTTTTGGACATAAATGTAGGCACAATAATGAATAATTAGACAGATACGTTGAAAATATAAATAAAAATGATAAGTTAGAACACTAACGTCCTACAGCAGACAATGTTTAGTCATGAACCTACTTTAAACTATCTTCAGCATCTTCAATTTTTCTATTCTCTTGGGCGCCTATTAAATTAATAAAAAATAAAGTTCCATATACGGAAGCATACAGAGAATCACCATCATTATTTAGGTATACCCCAAACTTACCACAGCTGGATATAGGCCATAATAACTCCCATCGTATGCATTAATCGGCCATTACAATCACCATTTTCCCGTCCGTTTTTGGGGTCGTTCAAGAGCCGGAATATAGATTTATATATTTAAAAAAAATGTTATGTAGACAATACATATATTAATTTCATGTTGCGAAAAAATCTTGCGTACGAAAATCAAATACCTACCTGCCTTGGTAGTCATTTCGTTCGTTTGTAATTACATTAACGATAATTTTATATATAACAAAATTTATATGACAAATTCATTCTTACTTATATTAAAAACGTTGCAAATATGTTAACAATTTTTTTAAATACACACTTATATGGTTCAAGTACACCAGAAACGTTCGAATATGCTCAATACAAAAAAACACACTCAAAAAATATTCCAAAAGAAAATTGATATTCGCGTACAATAAATATAAAATATAATTGTGCGATTACATCAATATATTATTTTGGAATTTTAAAAGTAATTAAGTTATTATTAACATGTGTAAGTAAAACATACATGTACTCTGTTGAAAGTATATACCTAATATAAAATATGAATACGATTGCCGGGAAAAACATGTAGAACCTACTTATTAATAACCTAAGGCGTAAATAAAAAAGTAAATGCTATTTTGAGATAAATATATGTCCCACAAAGCGTCCCCTTCAATTACGACTGCAATAAGATAACACGTGTATCTTTGTGATATTTATACATTTTTTTATCAGAAAGGGTCAAAGTATTGTACGGTTTAATGAATAGGTACATGTTGATTGATTCCTTACTATCTTCAATAAATTAATTTTCCTGTCGAAGTCGGTAAAGTGGCGACTTTGATAAATGCAATCTACCAATAATGTAATTGTGGGAAGGTATATAATAAATTACCAAATTTTTTATTATTTTTTAATTAGTTTTGTTTTTATATACTAACATAATAAATAGAGGAAAGGCGCAAATTGAACACCTCTTGTTAAATGCAAAGAATTTCACGAATGCTATCTTAATCAAAAGTTATAAGTAATTGAAACAAGTGATATATTTATAAATGAAAATGAAGATTTAGAAAACGCTGCTTCATTTTATAATAATAGGTATGGGACGTTTGACTGCAAATCTTGATACTTACTCCCATTGAGGCTTGTCACGCATTTATTGTTTATAAAAAGCTAATAAATATGACATTAGCATTTTATAAACATAATAATCCTATTTTTCAATTAATCTTATACTTTATATAAGTGATTCCTAGTTAAGTAAAGACCTAGATAATTTGGAACAGTTTATGGAATTATGTCGCATTAACAAGTTGAAGCTTCCAATAGATCTATTTTCAATGAATGATATCTTATAAAAACACACTCATTTATGAAGTATAAAAAAGTCACTTTAAGAAGTCAGGCAAACGAATCAAGGATGTATATAACTTTATATTTGTTATGAATTATGATTCAGAACAAGATACTTTATTATAAAAGATACGATTATTCGTATCAACAAAATTGCACCGAGTGTATATGAGATCTCCAACTGTTCTATAGATCCTTACCTAGACGTTACTTTGTTGATAGAAAGCAATTAGCACAATGAAACAGCGTTCACTTTTTAAACTAAACGTGGGTACAAATGTAATTACATGTTAACACACAAGGCACACAACACAAAGTCCACAGTCTTCAACCAAATATATCACATAGAAAAGATTACACTTACAGGGCTCTAAGTTATCATGATTATTAAGATAAAGGAGTCAAATAATTTCAAGTAATGACAAATGAAGGACGATCACAATAAGATTGCATTGTTATCCCGAAAGAGGGAGCTAAAACATGTGCCTACCGTAGATTAAGAAAAACAAAGATATACGACTTGAATATGGTTTTAGAATAAAAAATAATACACCTACTTATAGTAGAAAAAATACAATATTTAACAAATTTCTTTGTAATAAAAAAAAATGCGCGTGTCAAATTAGCAGGTTTTTATCAATTCATTAGATACCCATATTATAGATACTATTTGTGATTGAATTACAATATTAAAAACTATAGATATACTATGAACATGACACTAGAGCCCGAACTAGGTTAAAATGAACGCTATGAACACCCACAGCTCTCGACTACCATGCCAGGGATTGTTCCATAAATGATGTTCAGATCGTGATCGAAATACAGCATGGAGATTCCGTTCATCCGTCTTGGAGCGCAGCAAGGTCCTCCGCTCCCTTGAGGAGCTGCTAAGTGGACTAGGTGAGTATGCGGAAATTTTTGGAGGAAGCTGAAGGGACATTCCCCACTGCAGTAATTTGCATCGTAGAGTTTCGGCGCGATAATCCAATCCCAGCCAAACTCTTCAAAATTCACTACCAGGGGGTATCGGCAGCAACGTACCTCCTTGGTGTTTTCTGTGCAATCCATGCTGATGGTGCGCCGTGTGCGCTTGTGCGAATTGTCTCTTAGACTTACTTCTACATAAGGCATCTGTAAATGGAAACGGAATTTTATTAACAACAAATAAGTATATTGGAGCATAAATTGCACGGGCTTTTATAAACATGGGGCGTTTGATATAAAGAGGATACCATAACCTTAGACAAGCTGGCAACACAAGAAGTAGAAAACACTAGTGTGGTACCGCTCGCGTAAGCTTATGGGACTTCCCCAGTTGGCAGCTACTCACTTTTACAAATGGAATCAATTTGTGACAGTGCCAATCTAAAAGTGCGTGCGCAAAAAATTGGTACTAACGAAGTTTGTATCTATTTCGTGTTAATATTAAGTCGAACGAATAATTCGAACCTTGAAACCTTTGTGAACCTTTTGAGGACCACGAATGGGTTCCGAGATTTTTTAAGAAAACAGAGTTGGGAACACACTAAATATATCTTACATCTTTTTCGCTATCTTCATTTTAGAGTGTTGGAACTCCGAAAAAGATATCAATACACTCATACGGTATTCTACTAATGCAAACTTATTACTAGCGATTCAACATGTATATTTTTCATGCTCTACATGCATAGCTACCGAAGATCCATTTAGAATCTGCGTGATACCACATCATACAACTTTTTAGCACGGGGAAAGGCAAGCATACCCGAATGTCCTAAAAAGTACCTACGCATTCGGACGCCTTCACTATCAACAAAATCAAGTTGGAAAAGGTTGGCAAGAAACCGTGATCCTTTTATGTTGCTGATCAATAGACGGTGGTGATCACTTACAATAAGCAGACCACATACTTAGTTTATCCCCTCTTACATAAAACTAATCTAAAAGGAGTATCCTGATATATATATATATATATATATATATATATACCCATACTTTTTTAATATGTTATACATCTAAAACCTGCAGATGAGCACTGATAGTCCAGTGAATAAATGGCCTATTGCCCCCGGTTTGAATTCTGGCGGGAGCATTTACCAATAAATTCCAATTTCCGGATTTATTTACGTATTTATCACTTGCTCGGCGTGATGGAAAACATCGTGAGGAAACCTGCACGTCGAAGAAACTATATTTCGAAAGAAGGAAATTATCGCCTTTGTTTTGCAGAGGTCCGACGGCAGTCGCTTAATCTAAAAATTCGCCAAATCCTTAGGTTTAGGTAGCAGACCCCGCCAATCTTAATGGAATAGGAAACGGGATAACGCTAATAAAGAGAAGAAGAAGCGCATTTAAATAGCAATTATATGAGCCCCATGAGTTTAAGGCAGATTCTGACCCAGACATTCTGAAACGACCTTTTCTCGGTACTAGGGTTCATACAGAACGGTATCGTAATTTAACCCTGATATCACTGGTGTGTCTGTTAATCCTATTTACATTTAAATGCTTAGGTATACATACTCGGTAAAGATAAAGATAAAAGTACTTTATTTGTCATTGGACCTTCGCGGGCATTTAGGTACATATATAATTTTATTAATTTTTAAGTTTTTAATTTTGGTTTTTTAAATTACCGGCATTTCCACTCACTTAGCCTCACCTCAAATAATATATTAAGCGATGGAGAATTTTGAAATGTTGTAAGAATTGGGCTAATTCCGAAGCACATATTTTCAACACGGTTGGTGTAATTTAACTATCCATTGAATAAAAAATCGTAGACAAAAAAGCTCCACGAACAACTTTGGGCGAGTACTGAATTTTTGGCTTAGACTTCTTACACCATTCTTGACTTATTATATACATGCAGCATTTTGCTGTCGACAGAAGCGGGTGCTATAGCTATCTATGTGTCGACAGTAACTGCAGCGTATGCTGTGGATGCATCGACGGCGATTGAAACTGGTGCCTACACATTATGAGCTATGGTCATCTGAATAATCTCCATAATAGAGCAAATACTCAGTCGCGATATTATTTATTTATTATTGTGTAACCTGTAGAGATGTGGTCGTTAGCTACACTGGACTGCCAAAACATCCTCAACTGATGACGCCCTAACGTTACCAAACGAGCTCGTGGGACAAAGTTAAGTTACATTTTGAAGATTGGATAGATCAGCTGGGAGATAACAATAGCATTAGGCTGGTTTAACTTTCTCCAGAAGGTGATGGGTTTCGTTGAGGATCAAGTGAAACCCTTCAGCTCAATGGGTCATAATAATCAACATCATCGTCTTCTTGTTCTGTAGACTTGTCTTAGAAATATAAAGAGGCGTAGTGCCCACCTCAGAACAAGGCGGATGAACACAACAATGGATGCGGTGAAGGAGACAATACTCTTTTATTCCTTCGTCGGCCGTGCATCCACCGCCACCGTATTATTAAATGCGGACTACTCTATACCTGATACTTTATTACTTCTTTCTATAAAAAGAACTGATCAAACGGTTTATTGACCGTCTTTTATAGGATCGCAATATCAATCCTGAAAATTGTATTAAGTAATATGACGGAAATGAAGTTTAATTTCCGTCATATTACTTGAGCGATTAATTATTAAAAAAATATCAGTAAGACTCGAAACAGTCGCGTGTATTTCGTAAGACTAGAATTATAGTCTTCTTCGTTTCATTAAAGATATAAACATTCAGTTATCTAAAATAAACGACATTAATTTTTACTGCTTTCGATCAATTCTTGAAAGTCATAATCGATACGATAAATTTACGTAGGCATGTCTTACAAAGTTTATTAATTAAACAATTTATTATCTGAATTTAAGTTTATTATTTATCATTAATTAGGTGATTCCGTCGGAAAAGTACCTACATCTGTTTCTCAAACTGGGGCAGCAATTTATCCAAAAATATTTTTTATATACGAAACATACTTACTTCAAAACATTTTTTTATACTACTGGGGTAATAAGCGTACGGCCTGCCTGATAGTAAGCAATCACTAGTAGCCTACGGACATTGTAACTAGGGGTGTCACTCATGGGTTGCCGACCTTGTAAGAATCTCTTCTTGAAGAACCGAATGCTGTAGTCTCTTTAGAAAACCTCGGCTGTGAGTTCATTCCACAACTTGAGATTTCTCGGAAGAAAACTTCTCTGGAACTGCTAACAGTACGTTAACATGATACCTCAATATTTTAATAATGAAGAGTTTGACAATTTAGTAAGTGTATTTTCTAAATGTGTGAATCAATTTTGAAAGTGAGGTTTTTATTACGAAGCACCGATTGCTCGTTTGGGCCCATATAAATTTTACAACGGTATAACTTCATTAGAGTCAGTTTTCAGGGTCTTGAAATCTTCATATTAATACTAAATACTGTTGACGAGTTTTCCCAACGGTCTACAGCAGGAAGTTCAAAAAAGTCGTAAGCTTTCCATCTTAAAGTTTATCAGTTAATTCATTGGAGAATTTTAGTTTTTGTATGTTTTTAATATAATTGCCTATAATATCAGGAACCTGAGACATCGACGAGCGTGGATAAGACGAGCTATGAATGTTAAGAAGCTTGTGAGATACGTAAGGACTGAGTCATGCGGCAATCGGTTCCCTCTGCCTACACCGCAAGGCTTGAACTTGGCGGAAGACTATGCAGTTGGTCCTTGCGGACTGTTACTGCGCCATTGAATGGGAGAGGTGGGTGTGAAGCGCCTCAGCCTGAAGAAAAAGAAAGAGCGACTAGCCTAAGAGTCACCGAGAGGGGTTGAACCTAGCTTAGGACGTCGCGTGGGCTAAACAATTGAACGCGCGGCTTCATGCCAAAGAGAGTTCATGCAGAGGCGCCAAGGTACCTGGGAAACCGGTATATTGCGCAAAAGTCCTAACTCTCCGCACTTGGATCCGCCGAGTGCGATATTGCTTTGGAGTGTAGAAGTCGTAGATGTAGAGGGCGTTCGCAACAGTAATGCGATCATCGGGATCAAAGATCTGCGCCGGAACTTCCGGGCGTCGACCCGCGGGGTGTAATTGGCAGGTCGGACTACCAATAGGTTGGAGTCTCGAAGTAACACCTAGACGCTTCATGAAATTGATGATGGAAGGTTAATGAAGATCGAGGATGGAGCTCGGTGTACCTTGAAATAATGTATAGCATGGGTTGTATAGCGGGAAAACAAGTTTTGGATGATCTGGGCGAACATGAGGTTAGTGTAAGTGAGAACGGGGCGGGAAACGGGAACGGGAGGTGAATGAATATCGGGGCGAGCAGGTCTACATAAAACATGGCTTTCTTCCTGATATTGGTGATATGAGGCCCAAGCGTCATTCTGGAATCTAGGGTGACCTAAGTATTTGACTTTCTTGACCCATGGTATGCGTCATTTTTCTTGACATATTTGACATTATGTTACCATATATGATTGCTTACGCTTCAACGTCACAAAGTTCGATGAACTTTTTGAGGTGAATGGCTATGATACGCTCATGGATTCTCTTCAGGCATTTGAGGAGACTGATGGCTGTAATAAGAAGCCTGATTCTTCAGGCATTTATTTAGTTTGGGCATACCAATTACGATTGCATTTTTTTCAGGATTCTGAAAATTTATAGTTAGCTAAAACGGCGTTGAATATCGCCACAAGAAGGGCCAACACGAGGCCTCGAAGGTATTTAAGGACTATATTCAAGATGCCGTCAGCTCCGAGAGCATTCCGGTTCTGAAGTTGATCAATTGGATTTCTTCCACCGTTATAGGTTTGAGATAGGACATGGGTGATATCGCGAGGATTCGTTTCTCGAAGTCGACCATCTGCACATGCTCGTCATCAGTCGGTTCTGGACTAGGAGAGTACTGGCTCTCCAGGCTGTCTGCGAAGCATTCAACATTTTCGTCATCCTCGAAAGCTGTTAGGCAAGGACATTGACATGAGTTTTCACTAGTTCGTCACCCGTCTGGTGTGTTCGTCTGTTTGTGCGTCTTCACAGACTCATGGATTCTGTCAGAACTGGACAGAGCTATAGATATATAGACTAGGGACAAAATTGATACCCAGTAATAAACATAAGATTTTATGTTTATTACTGGGTATCAATTTTGTACCTAGTCTCTCTGCCGTTGTTTATTGTTGTCTTACGAATATTTACAAAAGGAGTGATTACGAAAATCTTTTTTTTATTCCAGAAAAGCAAGGACTGTTATAAAGGAAACCTGTGAAGTAACAGTGAATAACCCTCGTTGAAGTCGACTGTGTTATCTCTGTACATTCCTAGTAATATGCTAAACTAAAAGAGGTGGTATTTCAGGATGCGGGCATGCAATAATTGTGTTTTGTAAGACTGCACGAGGAAATAAAAGGTGAAAAATTGCGGATCGTGTTTTTCAATTTGTTTCTATTGTAACGCATACCTAACATAAATTTGGCTGTCGACATTTGGACTACCGCCTTAAAAAGGCAAGGTACAGATCTTTCTATTGTGTTTTGTGGTGGTAGTAGAAGTACAATAAAAGTAAATAGACTACCACACCTAGAGCCTTTTGGACACTATTACAAATGCTCGCGTTACAGCGGTAGTATCGTCAAAATTGCGGACGAACGGCCATTTGTATACGTAACTTATTTATAGCCGCTTCAGGGCACATATTTGACAACGCATTTCCCTTAGAATTGTATAGCTGCGCGGTTCTTCGAAGTCAGCCGACAACGTAGTTTGCAAAGTTTTATTATTTATAAATATTATTATTTAAAGTAACTTTCAAAATATTCGTATTTTTTTTTAAACGTAACATACAGAAAGCGTTAGCGTCTGTTAGGAGAAATTAAAATCAATAGCACATTGAGTCTCTAATATAATCTGTAATATATATTAAGGTTTTTATGAAAAAACTACTAGATTGACATTAACAAATAAATTAAATCTTGAATAATAAACTATGTTCGAATTATGTTTCAATTTATTTACATTCGAATTTGCATTAAGTTACTGTTGGAATACGAATCCATGAAAACTCATACATTTTAATGCTTAAGTTTGCTTTGCATGTATAGTAATTATCTCTCCCTACAAAATTTGTATGAAATAATTCATGCAGCCTCAATGGTTGTCTCTTCATGACGGTTAGACACTATGAGGTAATAACAAATACCACAGACCTACGAATAAATAATATTCATTTGTAGCCACAGACTGATATATACGAAAAATATTCAGAAAGGCTTAAGAGATCAGCCGGGTAAAAAAATGGCGATTCGTGTATTTGATGACCTGCCGTCGCCGCAAAGAATATCGAAGCCAAGCAACTTACCAATGCATTATTAGTTTCTGAAGAAGGATGCGGCACAACCAAACTCATCCGATTCCTCGAGTCTTGTACTCTCACAACTATAGCTAGGTTCTCCCGTGGCAGCCTGAAGAATTCAGCCACCATATTCGTCACATTCACCCTCAACCACTTCCCAATCTTCAAATCCCTTCTTGACATTTTTACAGCGTTATCAGTATAAGGTACAGACGCCTTATTCCCTTGACTATTTCTCGTAACTCTACTGACTTGAAGGGTAACTGTGAAGAATTCATCAGGGTCGAAGGTAATGTTCTGTCTCGGTTCTATCTCCTGTAGATGAATGTTCAGGACTGCTTCTTTCACCTCATTCTGCAGGACTTTATTGGTAAACCGGAAATTGATGACTTTGAGACCTTTGAAGTGGCTGTGTCGCCGCGAATCTGGGGGATGTTAAAAGAAACGGTTATTTTTTGTCTAATAAATGATACTGAAGAAAACAATTATTCTCTTCATCGCTGTCATTTTATAGACAAAATCAATTAAAATTCAGTTACAAACCATAAACAATGACGTCTTCTACAATAATATTGTTACATCAAAAGTGTCTAGCTTAACAATTAAGAGAAATAGTGTGCACAACAGGTGATACGGCCGCTATTTTCTTAAATTTTATTGCCTTGTAGCATACGACATAATTAAACGCACCCATCACGTTAATTATATTAAAGCAACATTTGACATCATCGATTAGTGAAATCGAAAATGTGAAACGTGTTCAGCTTTAGTCTTTTCTTCAACGTTACATACAATTTCATACACGATTCATTAGGATCTTCACAGAAGTATAGCAATGCAAAGCCGCCACTTTACAAGCCATATCCTGAATTCACCACTGTCATAATCTTTTCACGCCTTTTGTAATCGTTGTAAAAAAAACAAACTGATATTTTTACATATTATAAAATAAGGTTAGTTATGTTAAATGTGAATTAATTATTGGAAATAAACTTTTTAAATGTTTAGGAATGATCGAGTATATATATTTTAGAGTAAAGGAATAAACGGTTGAAAACTTTAGCTTCGTAGATCCAACGCGGCTCGTAGTTTTGATCTGCAAATAAAGAAAATAATATATCATTTCACAAATAAGAGATTAAGAATTTTGCCATTGGGCTCTAGCGAGCACTTAGACATTGAGTATTATATAAGACGTTGCTTTAAAAATAACGGAAATCTTATTGTATCTTATTCATTTCATTTTTTTTTAATCTACCACCATTTCGGAAAAGGCCATTGACGAAGAAGAAACACAGAAAGACCCTTGCTAATATAGGTATTTTTCAAATCGTCAATTAAATAATAAAATATATTTATATAGCATAGTCAAATAGTAAAATTTAAAATGTTCCTGTGCCTGGAAATCAAACGAACCTAGGAAAATGTAGCGTCCATAAAAAGAGTTATGAATGTTAAGGAAACTAGTGTGGTGTATAAGAATCGAGACACGTGACACTTGGTCCTCTCTGCCTACCCAGCGAGTGACTTGGCGTAAAGCTATAGATGTCTGATGTTGTAATGTTACAACCTTATTTAATTATTTATATAGACTCTTTTCTTTGCATGCTCTGTTTAGTTTATGACAATTTGTCAAAAATATTATTTGTAATTCAAAATTTTAAAATATTACATTTTAGTGTCGGAAAACAGAAAACAAGTCAGTCTGGAGGGAGCTTTCGAGAAGTAGAGATTCAGTGCACCACGTCTGAGACCACCAGCCTCCTGCTGAGGGCTACGTGGTGAAACTTCGGGATATTACTACCCTTTGCCAAACTCGATAATTTCCGGACATCTAACTAATCTAAAAATTATAATACCTGCAGCCCCTGTTGTGGACTACGGCGGCTGACAAAGATACCGCTGCGGTGTTGGTCCGTAAGGCGGTCCCCACCATTACCAACAACTTCTACGTCTGGATCTGCGTGCTGGCTAGCACGCTAACCTGCCGTTTACAGTCGTCGACCACTATAGCCGGCGGCCACTAAGTACACCCACCAGTGATTCTATCAGTGATATACCGGTTAGACAAATTAAAGCGCGAGTTCTTAAAGACCTTATTTAGCCGATCTTAAAGTGAACCCTTTTTTATATTTATTATATTTTGTAAAATAGACCTATTAAATTAGTATCGCTTTTAATACTCCCTTTTCTTCATCTAGTAACATAACAATTTGGCGCCTAACAGACCTGACCTCGACCCTGACATTAGTCTTCTCTAAATTCTAAAACCCACTTCCTCAAGTGTATCAGTTTCTCTCTTTCGGTTTCTTTTCGGTTTCATCTTTCATTAATCTTTCTTTCACAGTGTAGGTACTCAATCAGTAGTTAGTTACACACATACATACCTACATACAACTACTCAAACCAGTCAATAGCATCCAACTGGTATAAGTCTTTGACTGGACATTCTGGGATGTTGCTGTACAATATACAGTACTCCTCTTCGACACTCTTGTAGTCTTCCTAACCAGCAGAGTATCCTACTCGACTAGCCTGGGCGGGCGGACTCAAGATACCTACTTACTTTAAATTTCTCCACTGTTGTTCATCAACCACATATCAAGGGCTATTTTAATTTTTCTCTTAATAAATTCATATATATATTCTTTTCTCCGGCTACGTTTTTAAGAACTCTGCGACTTCATATTTTTTTTTTTTAATCTTTTAAATAATCATTTTCTTTTTTGGACCCATTATTAATTTCATAGAAAACTAAATATACAGCTAAATCATATTAGTAACTTGATAATTCTTATATTTTATTTATTTATCTTATTTTGATATTCTTTAATAATGGCTGGCCTATTCCTTACGAACCTAGAAAAGCTGAACTTCAATATGAAGTACTAGTTCATGTGAAAGGACCTACTAACTCTGTATTTTAATTAAAAAATATTATTTTGAATATTTTCTCTTCAAACAAATTGCTGATTATTCTCTTAACTATATATATATTATTTCAATAACCTCATTTGTATATATTCATCTTTCACTTCGATTTATTTTTGGCTGTATTAAATCGAAGCTTTCATTTTTTTTAAGGAGATAATCTCGTTCATTATTACTCTTCTTGCACTAAGAAGATGAGTATATTATCTACACTATCCTTGTGTGGTCTTATGTGCCCTCTTGGTTGACCTTTCTCTGGTCACCAGGGTGCCCTTACTTTGACCTTTCTTTGGTCATGGGGTTTAATAAACTCTTAATATTCTTTACTGGATCTTAGATCCCCTCATTACTCAATATATATATATATATTATCACTTACACTTGTACACTTTCTCATTTCATTCTCATGGGTCTTGAGATGGAGCGGCTGACAACTCCAGTTAAAAAAAATAAGCCTACCTGTCATATTAAGATGGAGCGGCTGACAACTCCAGTTAAAAAAAAATAAGCCTACCTGTCATATTAAAATGGAGCGGATGACAACTCCACTTAAACAAGCCGAATTGTTACATTACTAGTATTACCATTGGAGTAGAGGTCATTGAATGTGAACCCTACCCCTACTTTTGTATGCGAGAGGTATGATAGAGAAGCATGATAGAATTATGATAGGAATGGTAATTACTAATTACTTTAAAAGCTTTAAAAATTTTTTGTAAAAATTTTTTTCTTGTGGGGGGGAATAATATGTAATGTTACAACCTTATTTAATTATTTATATAGACTCTTTTCTTTGCATGCTCTGTTTAGTCTATGACAATTTGCCAAAAATATTAATTTGTAATTCAAAATTTTAAAATATTACATTTTAGTGTCGGAAAACAGAAAACAAGTCAGTCTGGAGGAAGCTTTCGAGAAGTAAACCACCAGCCTCCTGCTGAGGGCTACGTGGTGAACCCTCGGGATATTACTACCTTTTCCAAACTCGATAATTTCCGGACATCTAACTAATCTAAAAATTATAATACCTGCAGCCCCTGTTGTGGACTACGGCGGCTGACAAAGATACCGCTGCGGTGTTGGTCCGTAAGGCGGTCCCCACCATTACCAACAACTTCTACGTCTGGATCTGCGTGCTGGCTAGCACGCTAACCTGCCGTCTACAGTCGTCGACCACTATAGCCGGCGGCCACTAAGTACACCCACCAGTGATTCTATCAGTGATATACCGGTTAGACAAATTAAAGCGCGAGTCTTAAAGACCTTATTTAGCCGATCTTAAAGTGAACCCTTTTTTATATTTATTATATTTTGTAAAATAGACCTATTAAATTAGTATCGCTTTTAATACTCCCTTTTCTTCATCTAGTAACATAACAATTTGCTGAATCATTACCAGATATCTTTTTTGTAGTTAGATACTTATCAACTCTGTAACTAATCCTAGCAAAGAGAATTTTTAATATGCCTTTTGAAGATATTGTAGGGTAAGGGCTGAATTGTTTCACGAAATTTATCATTGAATCGAATTTAATTTACAACAAAACACCTACAAGTCCTAACCAGAGACCAATCCAAATTTAGGATTAACTGACTGTAACTAGTATTATACACAGAAAAGTGTCATTAGTTTGTTTGTCTTTTAAGTCAGTTTTTCGGATTAACCACTAAATTGATTTTGATTAAATAGTTAAAATTATAATAATAAAAAATAAAACGAAAGCTACATCCTTATCCTTATCCTAGGAATGTAAAAAGTAATGCTTTTCCGTTTATTTTTCGTACAGTTTAATAGCTCTTCTGAATTGCAGTACGTCCAACTCAATAATTTAGTTTCCAATGTAACTCGTAACTTCGCGAGAATTCAACAAGTGGATATCATATTTCGTATTGATTTTATTGTAAACAAAGGGTTTTTTGAAAGAGACGAATCGTTTGGTAAGTGTTGAATTTACTTTGGGAAGTGGAAGCCTGAAAGTACGCTTTTAAGTAAATTGATATACACACATCAAAAGTGTCTAGGGATCAAGCATTTTTATGCGGATTTCTTGAGATTGAGATGTGGCTTTGTAATAAAAAAATATATAAAATATATAAACGTATACGACACTGGAGAACCCCTGGACGCCAACAGCGATTAAAATCCTGCCAGGAAGTCCATCCTTATAATGGTGGAACCATCATGGTATGGGCGGGTATTTGGATCGGCGGAAGAACTGAGTTGATTTGGATCAGAGGCAACCTCAACGCTCAAATTTATGCTGAGACGATTATATCAGACGTCATCGTTCCTCTACAAGTGCAAATCGGTCCCTTATTTCAGTTAATGCATGATAATGCACGACCGCACACCGCAAGAGTTGTAAGACAGACTCTCGCCGCGGCTAACATCAATGTCATGCCCTGGCCTGCTCAGTCGCCAGACTTGAACCCGATTGAGCATGCATGGGATATGCTACAGAGAAGAGCTCTGCCGAATATGGAGGGTATTCAGTCGCAAGAAGACCTTTTTTTGTTGTTGCAACGAACATGGGCGGCCATTCCACAGCGTGATTTGGATGAACTCATTTTGAGTATGCCAAACCGATGTTCTTGTGTTGTTAGTGTTCGCGGTAGAAACACGGATTATTAATTGTTTAAGTTACCCAATAAAATTTTAAAGAAAACTGTTATTTCAGTCTTTTTTTCGAACTTTAATGTTAGTGGTTCAAATGTCAAAAATCCCTTTATTATGAAAATGGCAAATTTCTTTATTAATGCAAAGGTGACTTGGTTTATCGTTACTGTAGACAAACGAAAACACTTTATTTGATGAATCCTTAAAGAAAATTTTAATTAATATCAATCAGGAGAAAAGTTATTGCAAAAATATATGTTGATCCCTAGACACTTTTGATGTGTGTAGTTTGTAGATGTCAAAACTTCCCTGTGGGCAAATAGGGTAATAGCAAGTACGTATAGTCTACGGACGCTAAGGACTTGAGTTTCCTGATAGAGGAGAGACGTGGAGAAAAGTACAGGTTTTTTCAAAATAGTTTTAAGAACTGCGCGTTGGGCTCTTTCAAGTTAGAGCATATAAGTAGAGGTTGCCCCTCCCCAGACCAGATTGCAATACGCTAGGACAGATTAACATTGAGAGATGTACAAGATTTTTAGAATTACATTCCTGAAACTAAAAGCTAGTCGTAAATTTTGATGAACAGCCACTGTCGTAGAACCTGCCCATTCTCTATTTTGCATATTATTAGTAAGTTATTGAAAAGGGGCTTTATAATTATCAAATATATGCTCAATGTATCATCGTCTTCCCTTTTCTCCTTTAAATTACCAACTTAGTCCAGAAACTTGAGGTTCATCTATCCGACACCATCCCTCAACCTCATTCTCCCATTTCTTAGATTCCACTAAGATGATTGAATTAAACAATTTTTAACGAAAGTATCGTGTGTTTTATTTATTTTGTTGAGCCTGACGTTTCGAACGCTTTGCAGCGTCCGTGGTCGCAGGAAGATAAGGTGATATTTGTCTTACATTAGTTATTCAATTATTACATCTACCGACATGGATGGATTAATTATATGTTCCGATTTACACAAAAATCGCTCATGGTGTCCGAACGTTTTTTAGTAGATTTTTGGGTTTGTGACTTGATTATTTTTAGGACTGGATCCCAAGCAGGTGGTACTTGCCAACCATCTTCTCTATTGAAATTGGGGTGTTTTCTTATTTCAATAGCCTCGCGTAACATTCTCGGCATGTAGCGATTCTCCTTGGCGAGTATTTGTGGTTTATCGAACCGTATGTAATGGTTTGCTGGTCCAGTGTATGTTCACATCTGCAGAGTTCGAAACGTCAGGCTCAACAAAATAAATAAAACACGCGATACTTCCGTTAAAAATTGTTTAATTTAATGTGTAACAATCGCGAAAACCTAAGACAATTCCACTAAGATGACTACTAAGATGATGGTTTTCCTAATGTTAAGCAGTTACCGCAGACTATCTATACCTGAAATACCAAGGGTATCATTTGCGCGTCGATTACTAATTGTGGACAAACCCCAAAAAGACCCACACAATAGCAGGCTTTTGGTAATTTCTTGACATAAAGCCCATTCGACAACGCGTAATGTAACATCTGAAACCCCACAGCATATGATAATTTAGGTATTGAAATCCCTATTCAAAATTTACATCGACCTGTTGAGCACACTGAGATTCTATGACGTCCGTTTCAGGTAGGTTTCTCCTGTAGGTACCTTCGAAACTAAACTTCGCTGTAGATCTCGGCATGAAGAATCCCAATACTCTTGTCGACGATAAAATATAATCGGATGCTCCTGTGAAAAGAGTGCTCTCAACTTCAGACATAAGTCCTTCACCACTTTCCTCCACATGGGAACGTGGGATATTAATACGGCTGTGTAATAAGTAAATATACAATCTACAGATTTGAGACAGAATATTGGCCATCGAGAAATTAAATCATAGGAGACAACAAGCCTTGGTGCACCAGCGTTGACATTAACGCTATCGTAGCTTTAGACGACGGCTTTTATGATCTGCTGAATTAGAATTAACGCTCGGATGATGATGATGACCTCGGTTCCAGAAATCAAATCAAATTAAATCAAAGTTCCAGGAATCATCTCAGCCCGTAATCGTCCACTGCTGAACATAGGACTTCCCTCTAGAGTGCCATTCGTCTCGATCCTGTGTCACCCGCATTCATCGACTCCCTACAAACGTCTTGAGGTCGTCGCTCCATCTAGTGGGGGATCGTCTTTTCGCGTTCGTAGTTTTTTCACACTGCGTGTTCAGTACGGACGCCATTCGAGAAGTTTTGTTCCCCAGCGGTTGTCGGTTCTACGAACTATGTGGCCGACACACTGCTACTTTAGCTTGCTTATTCTGTGGGCTATGTCGGTTACCTTAGTTTTACTGCGGATATCCTCATTTCTGATTCTATCACTTAGAGAAACCCCGAGCATGGTTCTTTCCATAGCACGCTGAACGACCTTGAGCTTCCCCATATGGCCCGCAGTGAAGGGCCACGTCTCAGATCCGTACGTCATATCTGGCAACACACACTGTTCGAAGACCTTACTCTTCAGCCGTTGAGGTATTTTAAAGGAGAAGATGTGTCGAAGTTTCCCGAACGCTGCCCAGCCGAGTCGGATCCGTCTGTTGACCTCTCGGTCGAAGTTGGACTTACCTAACTGAATAACCTGCCAAAGGTAGACATATTTGGCAACAACTTCGAGCTTAGTTCTTCCAACCGTGACCGGTATAGGTGTAACATGGACATTCGACATGATCTTAGTCTTGTCCATGTTCATCTTGGGACCTACCTGGAAATACCATGGAGGTCATTGAGCATAGCGCGCGATTTCGCCATGAGAACTATATCGGCGGCAAATCGAAGGTGAGTGATATATTCGCAATTGACGTTTATACCGTATCCTTTCCAGTCCAAGAGCTTGAAGACATCTTTCAATGCTGCGGTGAAGAGTTTCGGGGATATAATATCGCCTTACACCTTTTTGCACTGGATCGGTTGCCTTAATATATAAGCACATCGTTGCCTTAATGTATAAGCACATCGTTGCCTTAATGTATAAGCACATCGTTGCCTTAATGTATAAGCACATCGTTGCCTTAATGTATAAACACATCGTTGCCTTAATGTATGCACTTCAACGCTTCGATCGGTATGGTAGTCAATTCGGCATGGCTAGAGAGACTGCAGCACCTCCAATGTCTCAACGGAAGCGAAGGCTTTTCGTAGTCCACATACGCTAGACATAAGGGCAAATTATACCAGACATGTATGATAATTCAAAAATGATCCTATTATTGTTAAAACTATCTTAGAAGTACAGGACCAACCATAGAAGAAAGCTATTTCATCACACGCATCATCTAATCTAACCTTTAGATGAATCTAACTTACTTAGATGAATGACGAGGTAGTAGCGTAGCGAAGTAAACCTAAACTTTCTTACTCTTACTTACATCATCGATCTACAAGCTTTACGCTGCAAATTTCACGCAACGCTCGCAATTTAACCGCATTTATGCGACTTTCACACTCTCTTTCTCATTTCACTTGCACTGCTTCGTACATGGAATACAGTGAGTCGTGTCTATCATCATTCCTCATCTTCCTAACCTAGCCATCCAAACTACCTTTTGTTTAATAATATATTAACTGATAGCCATTCACTAATTACTAAAGTGAAACAAAACTAAACGGAATATTTATTCATTAACTTTGTTTTTAGATACACACCAACAACAACCTAAAAAAAGTCTGTGAGGGAATCAACCACCAATTTGTGGCACTTTTTGTCTGCGACGAACTGATATTTTTAAATTTTCGTAAGTAAATCGATCTTGAGTAATGTAAAGTCATTTTAAAAGTGAGTGTGTTGTGTTTGTGTTGGAAAATGGTATTTTTGGGAACATAAAAAAATTCTAAGTGCGACTGTACCTCATTATTGGCAGATTGGGAGATGGCACTTAAAATTCCTAATATCCAACCTAGGTTTAGATAGCTAGGTTGGAAGATGGGAATGAGTCGCTGTGCCGTATGGCTCAAACGCTTATTGCGTAGATGCTTTATTCACAAAAATAAGATTTGTTTGTTTGTTGGTATTTTGTACGCTGCCATACTCGTCAACTTCTTACCTACACTTACGGAAAAGTTATAGAATAAACAATTAAAAAAACAATGAAAGAAAATTTAAATGGCAACCAAGCGCCAAGTACTAGCGTGCGGAAGGTTAAGTATACAATGAAAACAAACATAAAAAATGTAACAAAATGATCATGGCAAATTTTTAATATACTACTAGTACTTACTAGTAATCTGATAATACTTAAGTATCTACATATTAATACGCGAGGAAAAAGCTTTGTACCAGTCTTTCAGCACATTGGCATTGGATTTGGCATGAATCAATTTCATACGAGAAAGGAGTTTATAAAATATGTACAACAAATATTAAATTAAACAAAATAATATATTAATTGTTGTGTAATACTCTTCGGACTGAAAATGTTTTAATTTTATCAAACGTGTTATTGATTTTTAAATATGGTTTAGCCTAACTGTACCTCATTTTCCCCTATGAGGTAATTAAACATGCTCGCAGCTTACCTATAAAAAAATATATAAAATATATGTACATGATTATACTCTTTGATAACAGAACCATAACAACGTTCAAACTTTAAAATTAAAATAATTATAGAATTAGATCACTGGACGACCACTAGTGGTACTTATATTATACTATTTTTCAAGTATTCAAGTGAACGTTGAACTTATTTGTTGCCATAGTTTATTAATCTATCTATTAAATGACACAGTCCTTGCACACCTGTCCATTAATTTATCAATGTAATACTTGATAGGTTAAATAACATGATATTTGTTAACCGATAATCAAGTTTACATAGAGATAAATAGTTATAAAATTAAGTAATGAGGAAAATAAAAGTAACAGCAATGAGAATAAATAATAAGGAAGTGTAAATAATAAATAAATCTATTTCCAAACAATCAAGTTTTAACTTTATCATAACTGAACTGCACGTGTACTGAAAATTGAGATCAAATTCCAAGGTCCTATACGATACAGATTCAGAAATACGCAGCAGATCTATGTGAATGTGGAAATTAAAAAGTTCGCGAACTGGGCAGGTGTTAAAAAGACGTCTAAAAATAAAGAGTTCGTTCATCCAGCTCAGAAGGTCGATCGTGCCTGCGTGAATCCTAAGATTTACTCCCGGTGTATTTGAAAGCGAGAGACGATTAATCACGTTTTGACCTGTTGTATATAAATCCGTCGTCGAATGTTTAGAATCAAGTCCTCTATTTGTTGCTACAGAACAGACGCTGTTTCTTGATACTACCAGCATTTAATATTAACCAATCGCTTGTCATGAGAAAATAGCTGCATCTTGCGTCTTATTCTCTCATCCAGTGTAGGATAGAACGCTGTCCTGTTCTTGTTTAGGGTAAGTTTTTGGATCGGAAGAAAACTGGGATACTATACTATTTTGTTCCGTGACTCATGTGAGATTTAAAATGTTTTAGTCTCAATTATTTAGGGGTTTCATACGATCAGTGGGTGCACAAAGCTGTATGATATTTTCAAGAATACAGACAGGTTACTTTAGGAACTGACTTAACCTGAGATAGATTTATAAGTCTCAGATCTATTTTAATTTGTTGCTAACTCCATTATATGTTACATTTTTTTTTACTGTTTCTAGATAGCAATGTAGATTATATAATATTTTCGTTTTTTCTTTTGCATGAAAAATTAATTCAATTCACGTGTCTATTAGTTATGGTAATATTCATATATTACCACATTTTAACATTTGCTTAAGCTTAAAGATGCATACATGTGCATGTATTTTACGGATGCTCAGAAATATGAAATAAAACGTCGAATCATATACTCGTACAATACATATTATACATACATACATACATACACGTGACCCTGACCGTAAGATTTTGGTGAGAATTAGAACTTAAGTTCGCTGCAGCGCTAAAAACATTAGTAACTTCTAATTAAACAATTAAAACATGAAGCGCTAGATCGTTCATAGGACATTATTTTCTCGCGACCAAAACGTTGTAACCGCCATGAAATTCTTGGCGCTTACGCGTTTCGTTCAACGTAGTTTATCAACATCGCTGTTTGGTTTAAGCGGCGCAGGACGATTGCGCGAGTGTGCGTCTGTGTTTGAGTTTTAGAGATTGGCGATGATGATGCTGGTAATGATGATGGTGATAGAGTCGTTGAAATTATGGATGAAAGTTGATTTTTCTGAGAGATAAACTTTTTAATGTAAAATAATTGTAATAGTTCTGAAGTGTTAAAATTTTAATGTAATATAAATTGACAAGTTTGTGTACGAAAGCGCAATAAATGAATATTGTATTTTACCACATACATGATAGTACTTTTATACTTTTAAAGCAATTCGTGCGAAATTATTCCCTAACCATTCCAAAATATTCAAAAATGCACAATGTTAATGTTCAAGTTTTCACTTCTGCCGGCACTTTCGGAGTGCAACCCGTTTTTATTTATAATTTAAAGTAATTTGGGAGTTTGAAAGAGTTTGGGAGACTGAAAATATTGTTCATATTTTTCTTGCACATATCGAGTCTACAGGCGGTTTTTAAATTTATTTCTCACCTGCCGTAGATGAATTGGATTAAAAACTGAACATGGTGATACGATGGCCATATAATTTTATTTTACATGAAATAAAAAGGCAGTTGCATTTTCTGAAAAAGTTCACAGCTATTCCTGTATGCTTTCCATATTGCACATGTGGCTTTTTTGTATCCTAAAAGGCCTGTTAATAATGACAGAGTTTCCACGTGTAATGAGACCATGATTCATCACAGTTGAAACATAAGCGTTATATGCAGTAAAATAAACTTATAAATAAGTTTAAAAAAAAGTGTATTTGATTTGTTAGCTGACTTTTTTTATACAACGTCGGAAGGCATGCAAGCATACGGCCCACCTGATGTAAAGCGGTTATCGTAGCTTGTAAACGCTTGCAATGCATTAAGTATCACTCGCGCGATGCCTCCTCTGCTGCTAACACAACAACTCCATAGGAGCTTACTGGTGACCTCACTCACACGCAGAAACACAACAACCCTCTAGGGAGTTGTTATTTGGCTGCAGTTTTCTGTGAGGTGGACGTACTTCCTTTGCTTTGATGCGCCCTAACTACGTTAATACGTCTAAGACTCTACTGTGCCTCCTGCATCCATCGACTCCTTACAGACCTCGTGAGGTCTGCTTCAGCTTTAGCTTGCTTATCCTGTGGGCTATGTCGATTACCTTAGTTCTACTGCGGATATCCTCATTTCTGATTCTAACATACAGAGAAATCCCGAGCTTAGCTCTTTCTATAGCACACTGAGCTATACATTGCGACCTTGAGCTTCCCCATAAGGCCCGTAGTGAGGGGCACGGCTCAGTTTCGTATGTCATCACTAGCAATACACACTGTTCGAAGACCTTACTCTTCAGGCGTTGAGGTATTTTGAAGGAGAAGGTGTGTCGAAGTTTCCCGAACGCTGCCCAGCTGAGTTGGCTGTATATACTACATACAGATAATGCTTGTATTAATTCACCTTGGTAACGATGTAAAAATAGACTGAACAAGGAAGTTAGCTGATAACCCTGGTCATCCCAAAATTAATGATATCATTATCTGAATTATATTATATTGAAGTATATTTAGATTGTAGTTTATCGGTATTTTTATTATTACGTGCCGAGATTGGCAAAAAACGCTTATGTACTGTAGACATCCTTGATAGATAGATTATTTATATCTGTATTCCCAGCACACACATGTGTAAGGTCACCAAGAAGCTACCACGGAGTTGCTGTATAAGCAGCAGAGGAGGCATCGCGCGAGTGATACTTAATATATCGCAAGCGTACGGTATCCGCTTGTATGCCTCCCGACGTAGTAGAAAGAAATAAAAAAAGAGAGGAGGCCTATGTTCAGCAGTGGACAAATACAGTCAGAAATGATGATCATGAGTATATACAGACATAAGATGAAATATAACGCAAGGATTACGATTCGTGATGTAGTGTTGGTATAAATGGATGGAATTGTATATGGCGGATGCACTATCGCCATGGATGGTACACCCCAATTGTGGAAATATGAGTGAGTGCAGGGTATAGTGTGAATGGAGCATTGGGAAAACTTCTTAGCATGGAAAAGTTCGATTCCCACACAAGTCAAACATTTGTGTGCATGAACATGTCTGTTTGTCTTGGTCTGGGTGTTAGGAGAGGTAGCACGCCCGCAAAGCAGCCAAATAACAACTCCCTAGAGGATTGTTGTTTTCCTGCGTGTGAGTGAGGTCACCAGTAAGCTCCCAAGGAGTTGCTGTGTAAGCAGCAGAGAAGGCATCGCGCAAGTAATACATAATATATCACTAGCGTTAATGGGCTACGGTACTCGCTTTAAATCAGGTGGGCCGTATGCTTGTATGCCTCCCAACGATGTATAAAAAAAAACCCAGAAGGCTCAGCTCGCTAAACTTCCCGGTACTGGTCCCAACGCTAACAGGATGCAAGAGTTGAATATGGCAGGGAACATGAAAGTTGAATAAACGTGGTGATAATGCAGGCTTAAATGGACCGCGTTCGCAAGGTGTGCTTTAAGATTTTTTTTATATTTATATGTTTAGAAGAGAGTTGATAAGGAATCGGGCTATTGACCACCTGACCCTCAGTTCGAATCCTGGCGAGGGCATGTACCACTAAATTCGTGTTTTCGGATTTATATTCATATTTATCCTGGTGCCTTTATTCGCAGTCAAGTGGTTTATTGGCTCGTTGTGAAAATGGATTGACGTAGGAGCCGAGGAAGGCCAAGACTTACTACGATCAAAATGATCGTGTTTAATCAGAAGAGAATCTCCTGCTTTTAAGATGTTATCGTTTAAAACTTCTCGTTTCCTAATTTAGGATTGGCGGGGTCCGCTACCTAAGCCTAAGGATTAGGCGAAAATACAGATTTTTGCATGGAGCGACTGCCGTCAGACCTCCACAACCTCGAGGGAAAATCGCATCTTTCTTAGGTAAGGTCACACGTCTTTCGAAATATATTTTCTTGGACGTGCGGGTTTCCTCACCATGTTTTCCTTCACCGCCGAGCAAGTGATAAATATGTCCATATTTAAATCCGAAAACACGAATTTAGTGGTACATGCCCCGCCAGGATACGAACCGAGGACCATTTGATCAATAGGCCGGTTCCTTATCCAATGGACTCTATACTCCACCTTTATTTTGCTGAAGACTAATTTGTCATAAAGGTGTACCACGTGCAGATAAGGTGTGCCATCATAAACCCCATGTGGAACATTAAATACACTTAGGTATGGCCATACGTGGTCTTACATATTCTCGAGCAAATTATTCGTATGGGCTGCAAAGATGATGTCACGAAACCTTGGCGGTTATAAGGCCGATTCATTTAAAATATGTATTCGGGCACATGTACTGCGAAAACTGGATTTTTGAAGTAAAACTTCTTTACGCACGCTTGACTTGGGGAGTAAGCTGTTGAATGCGTGACGAGAGCGTTACGAAAAGTGTGATCGAGCGAGGCGAACGGTAGTTGAGAAGGAGATATAAGTTAGTGAAGATATAAAGAGAGAGAGTTACGTTTCGCATATTACTGTAGCGGCAAGAGAGAGGGGTGCGAGCACGAGGGGGGAGGCGAACGGAAGTTGAGAGGGAGATATAAGTGCGAAAAAAGTGCTTCAAAGCGCTAACGTTCAATAAAGTTTATGAAGAAGAAGAACCAAGTGAAGTTCCCAGTCAACACTCCCCGTGCGTGCGTCGGTCTGTCCGTCGTGAGCGCCAAGGATATTAAATTGCCTATTGTCTGTAAGTTTTATTTCAGTCGTGTGGTCTAAAGAACACTCGTTTTTTACTCCACCTCATAATTTTACTGCTGCCCCTCACTCCAATACTCGAACCAGGGACTTGTCGGTTAATAGGTTTGTTCTTTATCCACTAGGCTATCAGCTCAATGCTCATTATAATTTCCTAATTCATTCATAAAATAAACGTCAATGAACTTTAATCAAGTTAGGTTCAAATGTTTTATAATGTCCAACAGAGGGACTGTACGAGTATATCGCCAAAGACGTAATGTTGTGGAGATAGGGGCATAATGTACAGTGGAATAATGAACGGAACACACAGGTCAACTACATGTAAAAGTTGCGCGTAGGAACTTTCATCAGAAGGAAACGTTTTTATAATGAAAATGAATCATTGCACACAGAAATTTAATTTTGTATGCTCACTGCCGTCTGCAGAGATCGCTAAAACTGTAAAGAATACTACGCGTATACAACATCTCCTTATTTTGGTCGTCTATTTGGCACCTTGGCTTGAGTGAAGTTTGGTTTTGTTCACAATTTCATAAGTTTTATTGTATTCAGCAGATTTATAATTCTATTAAGTAGACTAGGTTATTGCTTTTAACATCAGCTATCAGCCAGTGAAAGTCCAGACAGAACAAACAGATAATTAAAAACAAAAAAATGCGACGTCGTGTTGACAAACGATATTTAATTGATATCTTCTTTCCTGTATGTAGGAACAGTATGTAAGAGCAGTCCAATAACTAATATAAATGAAAGAAAAGTAGGCAGAAAATGAATTAAATACGTAGGTATGATTTGCTGTATGTACAACATATTGTGATCCATCTACTTTTATGAAATTTCTGACTCTTTGACCAGACTTTTCAAAGGCGACTGGCGGGTTTCGGCCTGAAGCCCTACAGCTTTAAGGTTTTTACCAAAAAACACTGCATTTTTCCTAATTTATATTAATCTAAAAATCACCTTCGTAGAACTTGGGTAACTGGAGAAATAAGCATATTTTTCCCATTGTATCTAATCGATTTATCATACGAATTCATTCACACGAATTACGAATTTTTTTATCAGTTACACATTAATATATTATTAGATTCATAAAGATTTTTATTTACTGCCATTGTGTTTATATTTTGTGCATTTTTTAAAATAATAAGAGTTTTCTAACGGATTTATTATTTTTTACTGTAGTTTAACAATCAATTTTTTTTAAAGTTTTTGGCAAAATTAAAAATACTTTTTGGTTTCCCTATAGAATGAACTTTAACGAGGCAGTAAAAGTTATCGTGTAGGCAATCAGGCCGAACTCTCCTAAGAAACCCGCCAGTCTCCTTTGAAATGGCAACCCTTCTTGTATTATAGTTTAGAATCGAAGAAGATCGCGAGATTTCTTGGTCAACTCGGTGCGTGTGCACCTCGGCCGGGGCGTTCGTACTCGGACAAATAAACATACAACATCCTATATGAGTATAAAGAATGTTGTTTTGTTATGTTCACATGTGGATTGCGAGCAAACAAACAACCAGTCTGATGGCAAGCAGTCTTTGTAGTCTATGAATGCAACAAAAGAGTGTGCTTCGCATGTATTTGGCCCTGCCGTTAGTGGAGCAGTTCCTAACTAATGTCTTGATGAGTCGACTCACGTTGGTACAATAAGCCCTGAGGGAAATATTGGATTCTGTAGAAGACGTAAAGACAGATGTATTTCTTCAGTCCGGCAGCTTCTTGTGAATGTAGATATGTTCTTTCTAGTTCTTTATCATCGATAAATCGTGATCGATGGAGTGCACCACGTAAGCCACTAGTAAAATTCAACTCCATATAACCAGTTCATTGAAACCAGAGTAACCTTCAACAAAACGTCAATCAGTCTAGCTGTTTCGAGATTAGCGGCAACAACTACTACACGCTTCACGACTCTGGATTGCGTTGCCTGAACCCATTAGAAACTCCCCAAACAAGTTTACTTTTAAAAAGAAGTTACGTGCCTATCTTTTAGAGAGCCTGTCCAAGCAGTAGTCATCCAACCTGTGTTGTATAATTAGTATATAATATTATTAGTAGAGAAAATATGTACGTATTACTAGGGTCTTGTATATACGAGTATTATTGTGGTTGTGTATGTATTATCGTAGTTATTTGTTTATGTATTTTCTTATATTTATGTTAGGTGACCATATAAAAAACAAATTATTTATAGGGTCGATTATTATTTTATTTTGTATGTATATCTTCACGCCAGGTCATTGCGGGGTAGGCAGAGAGAACCGAGCGCTATAAGACGCGGTCCTTACATACTTCACTCGCTTCTGTGACATTCATAGCTCTTTTATTTTATTTTAATAAAAGCCGCAATCGCGTTTTTCTCCACTCCCGATGGTTGACTGGTAGAGAACGCAATTAGCATTAAGTCCGCCTTTTGAACCAACTGTATTGTGGTCAATAAAGTATTAAATAAATAAATAAACAAACAAACAAGCAGATAAAAAAATATAAAATCGCTTTTTCGGTATAAGTACCGTGTATACTCGTGTCCATTCATATATATTTACTAACGAACTGGTTTTTTACGTTACAAACAGACACTTCAATTTTATATATTGTTATAGATTTAAAGAGAAATTTCCATAATCATTGGTTATAGAACTATTTAGTTGAACAAAGACTTATATGATATGAATATTATCTTTTGATTCTACCCGTGTTTTAATTGACTAATTTGAAGAAAAACGGTTCTTGTTTTAACATATATCGTCGCGGATTTTTTTGTGGATAATTATGAATAGGTACTATAGACATGTTATTATTATATATTTCATTAACAGTATATAAATTCTTTTTGTACGTTGTAGCCAAATTTTTGATGCATTATTGTAATTTTCTCTTTCTCTTTAATGTTACCCGTAGATATTGTAGCTTTGTAGCGTTCTATATATAAAATATTTTTTTTAAATCGGTTAAATATATTTAGTGTTTAACCATTACAAACTTTGAAACTTTTTAGTTTACAACAACGTTTCAAATTGATATTCGAACATGTGTTTTTGATAGTGACTTGTGTCATCTAGTTATAGACACAATAAAGAAAATGTTCTATGTGCAAACAAAGTTTTTACTTATAATATCCAGTCATCTAATTTTACATCATCAAAACGAACATACAAAAATCGAATGTTTTCTCTTTGTAATAGTGTATATACATGATTAATAAATTAAATATTAAGTACGATCTATTTTATTAACTAAATAATGTATTATATTTTATTAATTAAAAATAGCCCATATCGAAACTCATTTTTCATATGCTTATATTTCGTATAGGCACATGGAATGTGAGTAGTTGGTCTAAAATATAAGATGAATGAGTTGATAGATATAATGAACGTGAGATGCCTAGATGCTTTGTGTGTATCAGAGACCAAGCGAAAGGGAAGCGAAACCGAAGATATGCCCGGTGGCAAGACGGCCCTGTGGTCCGGGGTGAACCAGGACGTTCTTGCCAGCGCTGGCGTAGGTGTCGTGCTTTCATCTCGCTTGACCGCTGGTGAAAGATTACGATTTAGTAGGTCCAAGAATTCTCTGGGTTAAGATAAAATTGGGGATTACGCGAGTGTTTTTAGTTGCAGCATATGCTCTTGTGAGCTCTGCTGATCCCCAAGTGCTCGAGAAGTTTTGGGAGACTGTAAGGAGTGTTCCGAATTTGGCTGAAGCGAATGAACGGATAATTATGTGTGGTGATCTAAATAGATGAGTTGGGACCAAGCTAAGCAGTTGTGAGGCTGTGCTTAGTCCATACAGAGATAAGAGAGTGAACGATGCTGGTACGAGTAAGTTACTTTTTTACTACTACTTACTCATACATATGAATTGGTAAAAGTCTTATTTGGTTACTTCTTCCATTAGGATTGGCGGGGTCCGCTGTCTAAGCTTAAGGATTTGAGGTCACACGAAATTCGAAATATAATTTCTTGAAGTGTTGTAACAGGGTCGAGTGGAACATTTTTTGACTACTCCTATACTAACTAATCTCTTAGGATTGGCGGAGTCCGCTTCCTAAGTCTAATGCTTTAGCGAAGATAATGATTTTTAAATAGAACGACTGCCGTCCCACGTCCACAACCCGGAGAGAAACTTTGAAATTCCTTAGGTTAGGTGGCGCGTCTTTCGAAATATAATTTTTTGGATTTAGCGGTGTCCTCATGATGTTTTCTATCACCGCCAAGCAAGTGATAATTACAAATATGTACATAAATTTGAAAACATGAATTTAATTGTACATGCCAGGATTAGAACCGGACACTAGTTTAGCAACAAGCCTGTTCCGTATCCACTGGCTACCACTACTCTTGATCTGAATCTGTTAGTATTTATACGATAAATATAGTAAAGAAACTAAAAACAAACATACATATGCCATGGTCGAAAACATTATTTTTTATTTCTTAGGAGAAGTAGTATGGGGAAGTACTTCCACCTCACAGAAAATCGGAGTCTAATAACAACTCTCTGGAGGGTTGTCGTGTTCCTACGTGTGAGTGAGGTCACCTGTAAGCTCCTAAGGAGTTGCTGTGTCACCAGCAGATATTGCATCGCGCGGGTGATACATGTATTACAAGCATTCATATGCTACGGTAACCGCTTTACATACATAACGTTGTATAAAAAAATTCGTCGAGAGACTCATAGACACTAGTGAATTTTAAATATTACTGATCCATGATCGAAAAGATAAACAAGTAAAATAAATACAGTTTAATGGCCCTGGATTCGCATTTCAGACGCTATATCATTTTCTTCGTTTTCTTTGTCAAAACACTAAAACTAGTGTATTGGTCTTATAAAATATATAAAACAGTGAATTATGAATATTCGTTACACTAATATTCCATAGTATAGCTTAAATCCCAAACGAAGTAGATTTCTCATATAAGGGAATGAAAAGTAGACACTATTCAGCCGTAAAAATATTTTTAGCACAGGCGATTTGAATCCAGAGCGCAGCATACATTCCAGCATGGATTCAAATTAACGCCTTCGATGTAAAAATATTTTTTACTTCCTTGTTGTAATAATCTATACAGTTTTATCATTCCATGGAATGAGTAAGCGCCATTTATTTAACCCGCTTGGGTTAGGGTATGGTTTCATTGGCTCGCCTCACGTGGCTGTTATCATTTGTTTAGACAGATAAACCACTCGTATGGTTTCGGACATAAAAATGTTTGCGATGGGAATGTTTTACTAAAATTAGAAATGCTGAGCTTAGATTGGCATGCTCATTTTAACTTCAGCTGTTTTCGTGGCAATGGATGAAACAAATTTACTGGATTGTATACATCTATGGTCTTTGCCTCGAGTATACTCAGGTCTCTATGTATGTATATCTTCACGCAAGGTCCCTTGCGAGGTAGGCAGAGAGATACGAGCGCTATAAGACGAGGTCCTTACAATCTTCAATTGCTTCTCTAACATTCATAGCTCTTTTCATGCACGCTCGCCGGTTCCTAGGGCTCCTTCTATTTAAACACGACCAATTTGGTCATGGTAGGTTAGTCTTGGTCTTACTCGGCTCCTACATCCTTCCACTTTGGCATTGTATATCTGTTTCGTCATTCTTTCATCCTCCTTTCTTTCTACATTTCCGAACCAACGGAGCATGCCTTTTCTTATCTTAACACCGACTCTCTCTTTCAGACCAAGTCTTTTTCTTATGTCATCATTACGAAGGCGTCCAGCGAGCGTTATGCCATAAATTTTTGGTAAATTATGTAAGTGAAAGCTGGGTATGGCAGAGAGAACATGAAAGCAGAATAAATCAAGTACAATAAATGCGGTCGAGATTCGAGCATTGAGCTCGAAAAATTAAATGAGCTTAATGCTCGAATCTCGTCCGCATTTATTTTACTTGAATGTTTTCTCTGCCATACCCAGCTTTCACTTCCGTAAGTTAGCGTTGCGATTAGCACCGCTTTGTGTACAGCGAGCTGTGCCTTCTGGCTTAAATTTCGGCTGCCTAGAAGTTTATTCAGTGCTCCATTCACACTATTCCCTGTACTTACTCGTCTCTCCACATCAGCGGTGTACCTTCCTGCGCTGCTAAAACCGCTACCAAGATACAATACAATCTCATCTACTTGCTCCAACACTACATCATCAACCATAATCCTTGTGTTCGTTCTGCTTATCTCTGTTTTTAATACCATTATCTTGGTTGTCTTCGCAGTCATTTGTAAGCGTTATCTTTCTTCATGCAATCACCTTTCATTGTTGTAACTAGTGTTTGCAGTTCGGGTTGTGATTCTGCTATTATTACCACGTCGTCTGCATAAAGCAGGCAGTTAACCACCTATTCGCATTCCTACATTCATATTTCTTATTCCAGAGAATAAGAAATATGAATGTGTAAGAAAGACAACTGTCGGGAAGGACCTAGACGCACACATATAGATGAAATTGGTGATGTGTTGAAAAATGCCAAATCAAAAGCACTAACTATGTGTAAGAAAGACAACTGTCCAGATACAGAATGAATAGGCGAGCCGACAGGACGTATTCCTGTTTGACGCCAATGTTGGTATCAAACCAAGGTGACAAGCTGCCGTCCACCCGCACACATGCTGTACAATCCTCATAAGTGGAGTGTACAGCACAGAGCAGGTCTCCGTCAACCCCATAATGGGTAAAATGTTCCAGAGATTCTTTCGCACAACCCTATCAAATGCTTTCTCCAAATAGGGCTAAAGCCAGAAGGTTTTCTCCGCATATCCAGCCAGCCAGCCCAGCATATCTGGGCTAAATGTTCCAGAGATTCTTTCGTACGACCCTATCAAATGCTTTTTCCGAATCGGGCCAGTCCGTCTTCTCTACGATGTTGCGGAGTGAAAAACTTGATCCAGAGGGTAGATTTCGAAGCAGGAGAGAATGTACCCTCTGCTGCTTCGAAATCCACCCTCTGCTTCCCAAAGCATTCCATCGGATTTCACCCTCATTCTCCTTTCAATGATTTTTCCATACACTTTAGCTGCTAAGCTGATCAAACTGATGGCCCTATAGTTGGCGCAGTCCATATGTGAACCCTTGCCTTTATACAAGGGCACGATGACTGCGCGTCTCCAATTGGTTGCGTGTCCCTTCCGTTTCTCCAGCATAATATGCTCAAAAACCGGAAAGCGTCCCTAACGTAGGTGCCACCTAGTTTGATCATTTCAGCTGTAACCATATCGATTCCCGCTGATTTTCCATTTTTCAAACTACGTATCGACCATTCAATCTCATCAGAGGTAATGTCTTCATGATACGCTGGCACAGCCATGTCATTCACTGTCTCATTCTCAGTGCTCGTGAGATGGTTCTGTACTAGTATGTTGTACAAAACTATGTAGGTAGCTGGCGCTAGGGCGGCTTTACAACAGCATATATAAAATTGAAATAATGCGCCACTTTCTCTGATACCTTAGTTGGAAGAATACTCCAATGACAATCGAGGGCTCATGGGTTCGACTTAGGTGAATTTTTCAATTAGATAATTTGTATTTCTCTTTATAGGTGATAATGGATGGACGAGCTCGGTGGCGCAGTGGTGAAACGCGCTGTTACGCTACTTTGACACCGACGCTCGTGGGTTCGATTCCCACACAGTACAAACATTTGTGTGCATGAACATGTCTGTTTGTCTTGGTCTGGGTATTTTCTATGTATAATAAGTATGTATTTACAAAAAAAAATATATATTTACGTATGTTTATCAGTTTTCTAGTACCCATAACACAAGCTTCGCTTACTTTGGGGCTAGATGGCGCTGTGTAATTTGTCCAACAATATTTATTTATTTATTTATGGACCTTTTTTACATAGATTTTTCATTTAGAGATTTGCAACTTTTTTTTACACTTACTTTGCTTTCTTACCCCAAATATTCCGGAGAAAAAAGTAACGTATATACTTATAAGCAATCAGCGGGATCAGTGATAGCTCAGTTATGCAGTAATAGCTCAGTGGATAAAACCCCTATATATAAACTGGCCCCCGGTTCAAATCCTGGCATGTTTTCGGATTTATATACATATTTTCGATTATTACTTGCTCGACGGTGAAGGAAATCATACCGCCAAATCCAAGAAATTATATTTGGAAATACGCGCGACCTAACCTAAGGAATTTCAACATAACATAACATAATTGTTTTGCAGTAGATAAAGCGTGATACGAAGGCAAGATGGGACAATTCCTTTTGATAAGGCACGTTCTTATGAATCCATATTGGGCCTTTGACAAATCTAGATCAGTGTACAAACCTAGAGCTTCTTCCGTAGTAAATGAAAATATTTCCAGTTTCCCCAAGAATCTTCTTTTTTATAGTTGAGTTTTCGTCTTTGCTTAAACTTCTTATGGCAGCTACAACAGCAGCCTCTTCAGATTCGCCTTTAGACCTCAAGCCTTGTACATATGCGTTATGTACATAGTGCAACTCGAATTCTTGAACTAACTCCATGTTTTTTCACTTTTTTGATTTGTCCGACAGGTCTCCATAGGCTTTTGATGGTCTTACACGCTCTTCAGATGATGATGATGGGGTCGCGGACGTACTTTCATCAAAACTGACCTTTAATTCATCATTTAACCTAGTCACATTTTGCGTCAGGAACCTCTCCTTAGTACGGCTAGATTTCGTCCAACGATTGTTGAATTGGGTTAAAAAGCTTCGTTGAATGGTGGTTACAATTTCTTGGCTTCTTGAAGGCGATAAATTGTGCTGCTGCTCTAAATATTTCTTAATATCTTCTGGTTTTGTTCCAAAATTGATAAAAAAAACGCAGAGTTCGCGTCGAGTTATAAAGAATTCACTCATTTTAGAAAAAATAAAAAAAGGTTTTTTGACGGTCGCGTAGTAACTTGTTCTCGACAAGTGCTGTAGTTTTTTAAAACTGGTAAAGGACCACTGAAATTAATTGTTTATATACAGTTCTACATTCCGTGAGGAAACTTGATAAATAATATTTCACATGGGAAATAAATTATTATCTTTTAGAAAACAGAAGCAAAAGCAAAACCACTATCTAGAAAATATAAACACCACAATTTCCTTCCTTTATGGTTTGTTTTTAATGGTAATTGATAAAACTTATCGAAAACAAGTGTTTTGTGGTAATACAGTTTGGATAAGAAAATAAAAACGATATATTCTAATATTTTTAATTTTTCAAGTTTTTGACCTTTAACACTAAAATGCATTTTTTTCCCAGGGTGGCAGAGTCGGGTAATTTTTTTTTTTGCCTCGTATTACTGATGAGTTACTGTATTCAAAATTATAAATATCTCGACTTCGACAATCTTCGTTAACAATTAAAAGCTTTTTTGAAATTGCAATACTATAAAAAAAACATGAGTCTAAAACCTGAGTGGTTTTACTTTTCGTGTCAAAATCTTTATGAATATGATAGCACTACTAAAAAGTACAATAACAGACCTTTCTAATGATATACTACACCATAATTGAATATCACAGAATCAGACACTATCATAGTGTTTTGAGTTTTAGGTTTCTCCTATTCTGTGCTAGCAGGAATTTCATTGAACCAATTCAAGCCTACACTAAGCTAAAATAATATATTGACTAAAGGTTTTTTAGTGCAGATTTAGGTACTTTGGACATAAATCAAACTAGAACAGTTCTCAATTACGACTTACGTAAAATACATTTTTGAGACGAAACTCACGCTTTTGTCCCATAGTGCGGTGTCTCAGCAATCGTTTAATGGGAAAATCTTAGATTTCAACTGTAAAAGAAATGAGTTTTAGGAAGGAGAGGTTCATTCCTAAAACCTTTAAACATATTACCTATTGCTTTTGCTCTATTTATCTATTATTAAAAATATTTTAGATGGAGATTTGCATTTCAAAAACGACATGCGTTGTACACATCTGTCTTACAGTGTACGTATGTAAATTCAACCAAATTGAACCATGAATCACTTTGCCAATATTTTTTTGTATAAATCCCGATTATACGGTCCACCGGATGAAAGTAGCCTATAAACGCTTACACTACTTAAAGTATCACTCGCGCGTTATAATATTTTTGAAGTGATAACATTTGGTGGCAAGCAGTCATCGAATGTTTTCACACCAGACTCGTTTAATAGGAGATGATCGTCGGAGAAGGGTTTCAGATTAATGCGTGGTGTGCATATATATATATTCTTGTATTTATATACATATATATTACATATATATTTTTTATCGGGACAGGCGCACCACTCAATCCCACCTAGTGGTAAGAATGAGTGGTGTCTCCTGTGTAGTAAGAGTAGAAAGTTTTGGAATTGATTTCCCCTCTAAGAATAAGGCATTAAAAATCCTCAAAGACATGGCTAGTCAAGTGAACCGCACTGCCGTGCACCACGGTTTATCAGATATTTATCACTATTGGGACCTAAATTGTGAGTTGTTACCTAATACATCGATACCAATAATATAGATTGTCACCGCCTAAACGCCTAGTAATTCTCCCTTGTTACCACCAAATCAGAATAGTATACTACCCCGGATGTGACACGCAAGGAACATATCGTCCCGCTCCCGGCGCCAGAGATCGCACTCCCAGAGAACACGATGCTGTTTGCTCGAATTCATGATTTGTGGTAGAACACTCGCATAAAGGCGATGACACAAGTCTAAACGAAAAGAGCTTAGCTCTAAAGTTTCCATGTCCTGTTAAGAATTGCGAAACGGGATGATCGACATCTAACTACTCTTTACTTAATCTGTCTCGCACTGATTGAAAGAACAGATACAAGTGGCGTCCTTTAGTAGAAGTTTCCCATCTTTCTTGCTATTCAGACAGCAAATTCGAGTGCATAAAAGTTCTTTTCGACTTTTTCTCCAACCTGCTTCATGAATTCAATGTAATTAAAACCTTTATCTAACAGTAATCCTATCTAACAGTAATCCTATGCAACTGATACTACATTGAAGTGGAATTGCGGCGGAACCTGCAAATTTCGCTTAAGTAAGAGCTGATATGTTTTGCGAAATCGAAACGGTTACGATAACTGATGAAATCTGATAACTGAAATCAGGCCAACTACTGGCTAGTTTTTCTGTACTTGATCTAGAATTAGCTTTTATTAATAATAGACCTGACCGTCTATTATTAATAAAAGCTAATAATCAAAAGTAGGCGAAGAAAGTCATCAAACCGATATTCCAAAGATACGGCCCTAACACCGAACCCTGAGGACAGCCTTGCGTAAGCACCTTCGAAGCAGCATAATGGCCAAGTTTTAATTTGTTGTACCATTGAAAAAGTACGACCGAATAAGGGAGTATATGCTGTTATGGCAACCTCTCGCCTTAAGTTTCAGCAACAATATTGGCCACCAAGCATTATCGAAGGTACCTGAATTGTCTAAGAAAATACCTACAACGTATTTACTATCCGAGAGTTCCACAATTTTACGCACCGCGGCTGCCGCATCAACAGTAGACTTGCCGATGGTAAAGCCGTATTAATTTTTATAGAATTGAGGACCACCGGGCAACAAACTAAACAACAACAATTAAACGGTCAAGTAGTTTACCCAGCGATGGTAGCAGCGTAATATGGCGATAAGACTTCGAATCGTCGGATTGCTTATCACCGCTTTTTGGTATTATTTTTATAACACCACTATGCAAAACTCCAGGAAAGTTACCTTCTACAATACGCCGGTTAAAATACCTTTAAAGCAGGTTCAGCAGCTACTTTGCAAACTTCCTTGATCATTTTGTTTGATATTTTATCATCACCAGAAGCTTTATTTGTTGGTAATGGTTTAACAACATGTAGAAATTCATTCATTGACACCACAGTTGACATTGGACTGACAGGGCACAGATCTACCGCGGCCCACACCTCGCGATGATAGTTACTGTCTTTATCAGGACAGTCATCCGGAAGCAAAGCATGCAGATGTGCATCAGTAGTCTTCTCTATACCGAGGGTGTGGGTATTATCAAGTTTAATATTAGAAACAAAGGCCTGATCAATGCGCCTATTTGCCTTAAATTCGTGATACAGGGGCGACCACGGTCCCTCACAATTCAATCTTTCTACCATTCGTTTTAGCAAATTACCTTTAGATTTTTCGATGGCAGCGCGATAGTGAGATCTAGCAATACGCAAGTTACTCAGTGCTGTTTGACACGGTTCTCTTTCGATGTTACGTTTTCTTAATTTAGAAATCTTAAGTCGGGCACAGCGGGCAGACTCCTACGCAGCCTGACAAGCGTATCATTTTATCAGTCATAGCGTTTCTTATTTACTATAGCTTTTTGGCCCAATATAACGTGAGCACAATATGTGAATGTATCAGACAGAACACTTTCTGTTACTGTAAGCTCAGCACGAGGGAAATTCCCGGCGCGAGAAGCAAAAAGGGAAGCAAAGTCTGCTCAATCGACATTTTTAGTTTTATATTCAAAGCCAGTATACTGTTGCGGGTGTAAGTTGTCAAGAACCGGGGAGAAGTTACAGACGATCAGACGGTGATCATTGCAAGAAGCCTCAGTTTAAACGCGCCTATTTTGTATTCGGACGTGTGACGTCAATAGAAGACTCGCCCATTGGGCTGCTAAATGAAGGTGGAGCTGTGCTTCTGGGTTATTATGAATAAGATTCATTTCAGTAATGAACTCTTCAACAGCAGATCATCTGTCAGCATCGGTTGCTCTCAGCTTACCGCACCATAATGGCGATGATGCATTTACGTCAGCTACTTTATGACTAGAAAGCGCATGTAAAACTCTACGCAGATGGTGTAAATGAGGACCTACTGGTTCTGAATATTGAAAATAACAACTCACTACGATAGGGGGATGTTACTTCAGCTACCGTACAGTGCGTGGACATTAAGTTATTTACATGCAATTTGATCTAACTATCATGCAATTTGATCTTGTGGTCAGACGCCTTCTTTAGCCGCCTACATGGTGCGCTTATCGGTTTGAAGTCTTTTTCAGACTTCTTAGTACATTCCCCGCGAGTCATAAGATTCAGCACAGTGAGTACAAGTTGGTTTGGTCTTTGTGTAATATTTACTAACATGTCCGTCATTGTTAACATTTTAAACAACATACTACTTCAATGCCATCCACGAATCTACATGTGACAAGGTCGATAATTTTTATTCTTTTGTTAAAAATAAGGTGCTTGCGTATTTCCGAGGAAAGTTCGCTACAGGACGACGACGCACTATTTTTACATCTTTCAAGTACTCTGACAATGTAATGTTCTTGTTTTCTATATTTTGATTATATAACGCGGACAAAAACTTTGTGTCGTCCATTTTATCGGAAATGTCTGTTATAATAATACTTGGTCGGCATCCTTTGAGCTTTTCGAGTTTAAGCCCAGCCGATTTAATGCCTTCTGTATTTATAATAGTGTTTATAGCAAGACTAGGTATAAATACTGATACAAAGAAAAAATAAATTTTCTATTGCAAATAACATTCATTTACTTTTATAGTGTGTTAGTTTATAATAAATAGAAAACAATTTAAAATATAAAAAGCTTATTTGAAGTGGTCTCCATTGACTGCCCATATAGTCCTTTAAACGTTGAGGCCAGTTATCAATAGAAACACGCACTCTTTCCATGGGAAAATTCTTCACTGCCAATCGTACCGATTGATTTAGGGACTCCAAATTATCATGGCGTTTAGAGCAAGCCTTACTTTCTAAAACTGACCATAAATCATAATCCAGCGGATTAAGATCGGGACTAGACGACGGCCAGTCTTCAGCTCTGATGAAGTCCGAAACGTTCCTTTCCAACCAAGACTGCGCGTAGATCGAGCTTAATGACCCGGCGCCGAGTCTTGCTGGAAGGACCATTCTTGGTTATTGAACATGGTGTTGTTAAGGGGCTTCACTACCTTCTCAAGAATGGTATCTTGATACACTTGTGCCGATTTTTTGATACCTTTTCACAAAAGAATGGCTCAGTCACTCCTTCATAGCTAATACCCCACCAAACCATCACTGAAGTCGGATAGTGCCCACGTTGCACTCTGTCGACTAATTGGGAAGCTTCCTTAGAGCTTTGAGCATAAATACGGTCATTTTGTTTGCTAAAATGTTGCTGAATTGTAAAAATTTTCTCATCCGTAAACAAAATTTTTCTGTGACTTCCCTTTGCGTACCGCTTCAGTAGTTGTTTCGATTTTACCACCCTATTCTTTTTTAAATTATCAGTAAAGAAATGACCAGTACGTCTCTTATAGGCTACCTCCTAAGTCATCTTTTAAAATACGCGACATGGTTCTAAGTGCTATCTTCATCTCCCGAAATAAAATCTTTTGCTTTCGGACAGGATTTCTTCGAATTCTTTCCCTTACTGCTTTGACCACCTTTTTCGTACGAACACTGCGTGGACGGCCAGATCTTTTTCTGTTACAAACAGAGGAGGTCTCATTGTACCTATTAATAGCCCGGTACACAAACATTTTACTACCAAGCGTATGGAGAGTTTTAAAAATTGCACTTGGCTCCATACCTACTCGTACTTTGTGTAATGCAATCAAAGCGATTCGGTTCTCTTTATCATCCCACTCCATTTTAATATCGCAAAATATTGTACAATGTATTGGCGCCAAAATGAGAAATTCAATGAACAATCGTATAAAGATGACAGATTCCAAATTCAAATGCTAAATTTTGTTTATGTTTAATTGTAATAATTAACAGTATTTATGGCCAGACTAAGTATATATATATATGTTTGTATAAAGAAAGGCTTACAATTGAATGCGAAGAAAACCAAGATAATGGTGTTTGAAAGAGAGACAACCAGAACAAACCCTCGTTGACGGTTGATAATGTAGTATTGGAGAGAGAGAAATCTTGGCAGATTGTAAGACTTGACATTCATTATATTAAGTAGAGTCAGATCTTTCTAAGGTTAGGTCACACATCATTTGAAGTATTTTTTTCTTGGACGCGCGTGTTTTCCTCACTGCCTACTAGCATCTCATATGCACGTAAAGCTGAAAACACGAATTGAATAATACTTACGTCAGAATTCTAACTCAGATTTCGAATATACCTAGTCGGGACATAAGTTCTGTCAAATACTTTTGATGTAACACTATACTGTTAATGATACACTTTTTGATAATTATGTAAAAGTTATATATCAAATGAAAGGTATATAGGAAATGTATAATAAAAAAATATTTACATTATTCGAAATGCCCTCCTCCATTTCTAATTCATGCCCTTAATCGACGCGGCCGGTCATCGATCGCAGCACGCACCACATTTATATCTATTTCTGCCGCTGCTTTAACCAGAGATGCTCGGAGAGACTCCAAATTCTAATGAGGAAATGTTGCCATATCTTGTAGTCCAGTGGGTTTAAATCTGGACTAGAAGAGGGCGAGTCTTCATGCACGATGAAGTCAATTCCACGGGCGGTCAACCAGTTTTGAGTGCTTCGTGCCTTATGAGCTGGTGCAGAGTCCTGTTGGAATATCCAGTGTCTGTTTTTAAACAAAAACAAACAACATTCTTATTTGTTTGAGAAAAAGGTTCTACTATGTTTGTTAGGATGGTATTTTGGTAAACCACGGCATCTTTTTCACAGAAAAACACCTCAGTTTAGCCTGAATATGAGACAAGCCAAACCATGATTGATGAAGGATAACACCCTCGCTGGGCCCTCGGAATACGTGCGCTCGCTTCTTCATAACTATGGGCATACACCTTATCATTGTTTGTTGTAACTATATTCGATGGTAAAAACTTTTTCATCCGAAAACAAAATATAGCGGTATTTTTTTTCCGCGTACCGCCGTAACAAAGCGCCATCCTAATTTTTTTCAAACGCTCGTTGAAAAAATGTCCTGTTTTTTTACGACAAGCTCGTAGTAGCTCGTAGCAGGTCTTCATTTAACAATCTTTTGACAGTGGTTCTGCTTAATCCCATCTGAATAGCTAAGATTTTTTGTTTACGCACGGGATTTCCTTGGATTTGCGCCTTCACTGCTTTGATGACCGCTGGTGTACTAACAATACGAGGTTGGCCGCTTCTCTTACGATCTTCGAAGCTTGAATCTTTAGTATATCGTTTGATAATGCAATAAATATATTATCATGTTATTTTCAATTTTTGTAGAATGTTGAAAATCTCTTTTGGCGCGTAATCACAGTGGTGCAAAGCGATAAGCGCGACTCTATCTTCCTTCTTCGACCACTCCATATTTGAAAATGAATGAAATTTATTTTTTATTTTCGGTAAGCGGGAACGTTCTATTTTTAAAATTAGTCAAAGTATTTCTGGCCAGTATTCCAGAATTAAAATAATACGGTTTTGACAGAACTTATGACCCGACTAGGTACATATATAACCTTATATACATATATTTATACAATATATACAGTTATTATAAGATATTATCGTTATAACTTTGGTACAGTTAAGTTTAAATTTATTTTATGTACCTACAGATCTTATATATTCTGTATTGTGCGTATATTACTAGCCTATATAGGTATATGAGATACGTAACTATCATAATGAGGTCTTCTGTGCCCGAGTACGATAAGGTAAGGATAAAAATGGAATTTCTTTACGTTCTTTATATAGCGACTTCATCGTATGTGTTTGTACGGGTGACATGAATTACACAAGCTCAATATGAACCCAGCGGCTGTATTGTGGGCAAGTCGAATAAATTTTAAGGTATAAGACTTATATAAGGCTTAGAATCTCAGGCCATCCCACAAAGAAATTATGCGAAATATATAGGTCCTGGTAGAAGGGATAGACTCAAAAAGTGGATTGACATCATCAGGGATGATATGCGTGTGAATAGTCTCACTATAAGGATGCTGAAGACGGCAGGAAATGGAGTAAAAGCCGAAAAGCGGAGATTGGGTTTCGAAGCAAAAGCGTAGGACGTGACCGGACTTAACATTTGGATCGGTCAGGAGTCATAGGTGTCTGCTTGAAAAAAACTGTGAATATCAAAATGCTTCTTTAACATTCATTGCTATTTTCATGTCGGATTGTACAAGTAATGGGAGTTTGTTTTAAAGAGAGTATTGGTATTAAAATAAGGAGAGGCATGCTCCGTTAGTTCGGACATGTGGAAATAATATAGAAGGAAATAACTACCAAACAAATATACAACGCGAAAGTGGAACTATGTAGGAGCCGAGAAAAGCCAAAACTGTCTAATACGACCAAAATGCTAGTGTTATAAGAAGGTGGTGCCAGGAGCCCTAGGAACCGAGCTTGCACAAAAAGAACTATAAACTATAAAGAAGCGAGTGAGGTCTCTAAAAACCGAGTCACGTGGCGCTATTCTGCCTCTATGAACGCTTTTACAACAATCATTATTTTTCTTCTCGTTTTGCTATTAATGGCAAATTTTAATGAAAGTAGCTCGATTACAGCATTCATCGCTCTGCGTCGTCGGGGAAAATCCACCTTAACTCCAAATAACTAAAGTATTTTATAATTATTATTGTTCCTTTTATTTAACAAAAATTGGAAAGGGTATGCTGATATGGTTTGGTCATTTGGCAAGAACTAATGACAAAAGAGTTACGAAAGAAGTTTATCGAGCAAGAGTGAATGGAAATATCGGCAGGGGCTGCCCTAGACACACATACAGGTTGAATAGGTGATGTGCATGAATGGAGAGGTTGATGAGTGTAGGAGAAGAGAGAGATGGATGTTTGAATCGGTGTACCCGGCGTTAAATACTGCCTACTGAAATGGAGACAGGTGTGATGATACATATGTATTTGTACGCTTGACAGCGGGGCACATTGCAACTTTTACACAATTGACTAGTCTAATCTTGATGTACGTTCTACGAATAAAGGATATTTCTATTTGAATTCCTACGTACGTCGAACAAATCGTGCTTGGTTGTAGTTTAGTAATGCGACATTTTAGTCATAGACAGTAATCATTTGAGTGGAGAACCATTGCATGTGGTTGGAGGACAATTTAAATTTCATATAATTAGACTGTTAATCCTGGCACTAGTGTGTTTTAAAAACTTCCGGACGCAATGTGTTTAAATAAATATAAATAAATAAATATTGTCGGACAAATTACACAGCGCCATCTAGCCCCGTAAAGTAAGTCTAGCGTATTAAAGTAAGCGATGCTTGTGTTGTGGGTACTAGACAACTGACAAACATACGTAAATACATTTTTTTGTAAATACATACTTTCTATAGATAGAAAACACCCGACCAACAAAACAGACATGTTCATGTACCTACAGTACGCAAATATTTGTCCTGTGTAGGAATTGAACCCACAAGCGTTGTTGCCAAAGTAGCGTAACCGAGGTCGTCATTTATGCGTTTATTGTACTAATTATTTTATTTATTTATTTGTGGAAAGCCAACAGCGCATATAGATAAATTTGGTAAGATATTAATATACCTGGTGCCAATTATAGATCTTTACTAATTATCACATTAGATAACAGCAGTTCAAAGTTAAATTTGCACTCAATCATGTTGACTCTAGTTATCGAAGAAACAATTAGCAATTTGACGAATCGCCTTATTTTCATCTAGTTTTATTTTTTTATATACTACGACGGATCAAACAAGCATATAAAGCGGTTACAGTAGCCTATGTACGCTAGAAACAAAAATAATGTCTCTAGCGTGTTGACACCCCGGTTGTCATCACAGCAACTCCTCATCTTCTGGGTCACCAGAAGTCAAGCACTCGCAGGAACACAACAACCCTCCAGGGAGTTGTTTATTGGCTGCCGTCTTCTGTGAGGTGGAGGCACTGCCCCAGTAGGGCTAACGTCGCGCCCTATCACTGTTAAAAGTATTGAACGAGTCTAGTGACTTGAAGTTATTACTCGAGCGAACTAAAAATGTATTTTGCCTAAAATTTGTAGAAGCGTAGTGAATATGGATTGTTTTGATAATTGTTTACTATCTACTCTGGAATTGTTTGTTAATTTATGACAATGGAAGGGGGCAATTTATTGAATTGGAAGCGATAAGTATGAAGCTAAGATCTGCTAGTTCACGTCGCCAATCAAGAGGAAGTCAATAATGATGTCCACACAAACAAAGACAATTAATCGACTTGTAGTGGTATACAAATACCGAATGTTTTTTTTATATTTAATTATACATTAGAATACGCATTTTTTTTATACTACGTCGGGATGCATACAAGCATACGGCCCACCTGATGTAAAGCGGGTTCCGTAGCCTATTAGCGCTATTAAGTATCACTCGCGCGATGCCTCCTCTGCTGCGTACACAGCAACTCCTTGGGAGCTTACTGGTGACCTCACTCACACGCAGGAACACAACAACCCTCTAGGGAGTTGTTATTTGGCTGCGGTTTTCTTTAAGGTGGAGGTACCTCCCCAGACGGACTGCTTTGATGCGGCATACCTCTCTTAAAAACTACTTACTTTTGGTATTCACTACTTTCGCGAAATACTCTTACTTGGAGGCAGAAACAGGGGTAATCAACGGCATCTGATGTTAGTTCGTGTTCTGGCTTATACCTATAGCTAATTATTATATACCAAATTTATTGGTGACATGGAATATTGGACTATCCTTTATCGATGTTCGAATATGCGGTGTCAGCAATATATAGTCCTAGGATGTAATGGAACCCTTAAAATTACTGCTTGAACACAAAGCATTGGACATCACAAAATCTTTTAAGGAATAATATTAGAGGTTCATGTATATATAGTGTATCCGTCTACATAAATTACACGATTTTAGTAAATACACATACGAATATAATACGATACATATAAGAAAGAAAAAAATAGAAGAAGAAGTCGACCTGTTATCCTAAGGCCTGTGGTTCGAATCCTAGCATGTTCCACAATTTTTTTTTTATACTACGTCTGGAGGCATACAAGCATACGGCCCACCTGATGTAAAGCAGGTTCCGTAGCCTATTAGCGCTTGCGATATATTAAGTATCACTCGTGCGATGCCTCCTCTGCTGCTTACACAGCAACTCCTTGGGAGCTTACTGGTGACCTCACTCACACGCAGGAACACAACAACCCTCTAGGGAGTTGTTATGTGGCTGCGGTTTTCTGTGAGGTGGAGGTACTTCCCCAGAGGGGCTGCTTTGATGCGCCATACCTCTCTTCGTGTTTTCGGATTTATGTACATATTTATCACTTGCTCGACGGTGAAGGAAAACATCGTGAGGGAACCCGCACGTCCAATGAAATATATTTCGAAAGACGTGTGACTTAACCCACGAAAGGTTTTCCCTCTGGGTTTTGAAGGTCTGACGGCGGTCGCTCTATGTAAAAATCAGTATCTTCGTCAAATCCTTAGTCTTAAGCAGCGGACCACGCTAATCGTAATGGATTAGAAGACGGGATAACGCTAATAAGATTGTAGATATAGTAGTCACCTGATTACCAGCTGGAACCTTGTGATTCGGTGCAAAGGCAAGCTGTAAGAATTGTCGATGATCCTAAGCTTACGAACGATATCGAACCATGATGATGACGAGCTTAGTAGCGCAGTGGTTAATAACGCTACTTTGATACCAACGCTTGTGGGTTCTATTTCCACACAGGACATTTGTTTGTTTACCTTGCACATCAAAGTAGCCCGTCTATGGAATTACCTCCACCTCACAGAAAAAATCCCTGGAGGTTGTGTTCCTGCGTGTGATTGAGGTCACCAGTAACCTCCTAAGAAGTTGCTGTATTAGCAGTAGAGGTGGCATCGCACGAGTGATACTTAATGTATTACAAGCGTTAATAGGCTATGGTAACCGCTTTACATCAGGTGGGTCGCATGCTTGTATGTGATCCGATGTTGTATAAAAAACCAAAGGATTGTATAATTCAAGGGAGTTTAAGGAGAGATTTTGCTTTGCCTTTTTTTATACTACGTCGGGAAGCACACAAGCATACGGCCCACCTGATGTAAAGCGGGTATCGTAGCCTATTAACGCTAGCGATATATTAAGTATCACTCGCGCCATGCCTCCTCTGCTGCTTACACAGCAACTCCTTGGGAGCTTACCTTACTGGTGACCTCACTCACACGCAGGAACACAACAACCCTTTAGGGAGTTGTTATTTGGCTGCGGTTTTCTGTGAGGTGGAGGTACTTCCCCAGAGGGGCTGCTTTGATATGCCCTACCTCTCTTAAAGCCTCTCTTGCTTTGTGTGTTCTACTGATTCTACAATGGCTTATGATCCGAGGAGTTATTCTATATGCTGCCAACAGCCTACAATCGCCCCGCTCGTCGATGGTTGATAAATCATCCTTACGCAGTGGTCATATATTGTGCAGTTCCAAAGAAGCCTTCTACGGACTACTCAACCGACAAGTTGTGGAATGAACTCTCTGCCAAGACCTTGTCAAAAGACTCCATCATGAGATTCTTCAAAAAGGCGAGAGGAGATTTGGTTACGGGGTCGGAAACGCACGAATTACGCATCTGATGTTGCAACTTACTTCGTCGGTCGTTTACGTTTGTTTGGCACGACAGTGGCAAAAATTTCGATTTTGATCTTAAAATATTCCGGGAAACAAAATTATGAGAGGTTTGAATTATATATATATGTATATATATATTTAATTTCATCCCTTAAGCACCTATTTTTTAGTTCAATTGTTCAATTGCCTGACATAAACTATTGACTCTATGTAGAGTCTTTGAACTAATTTTTTTTAATTCATAGTCAATACCACTTGGTCAAAAGGAAGAAACATTTGAAAATTATCTATCTATGTATAACTTTACGCTAAATTCCTTGCGGGGTAGGCAAAATGGACCGGACACACACTTGGTCATTACATACATCACTGACTTCTTTAACATTCATAGATCTTCTCATGCACGCTCACCGTCTTCTAAGGCTGCGGACGTCACCTTCTGGCAACTCACGATCAATTCGGTCATGGTAGGTGACTCTTGGCCTTTCTAGACTCCTATATGAAATGTTGTATGAATTGTATTTGGAACTATAATCAAATATATTTTTTTATCACTAAGGTGTCTAACAAGCGTATGCATGTCTGATAGTAAGCAGTCACCGTAGCCTACAGACATTTGCTGTGAAAAACCTCTTCACGCCTTTCTTGAAGAAACCCATGCTGTAGTCCTTTGGGAAAACTTGGCTGGGAGTTCATTCCACAACTTGAGAGATAGTTTACCAAAGGATTCAAAAATAATATTTAGCGACTTAGTTAGTCTGTACGTCACTTATGTTTTATATCCACATTCGCTGATCTTTTGGCAACATTTTAATGGATTTGTACAATTAGTGTATTCTGTTAAACCCTGATTGTAGCCCCATAAAAAAATATTTGATGATTACTTACTCGTACTTTAAGGACACCGCCATTATCAGACTTAAGTAATTACTTTCTTCATTATTTATTTTACTTATCAGATTTTTTTACATAAATATACTCCGGTGATGACCCCATGTAATATAATTTGATGAAGTTTTGGTGATAAAATATAAAGTTATAAAAATACTTTTAAATAAAAGTGAAATCGTATTTATTGAAGTCGGCGGTAGTAAAGATTAACACAACATATGAATTAGTATCGGCATATATGAAGTAAATTTCCCTTTTATATTTTCTGTATATTTAGTTAAAAACAAAGAAAATAAATCAAAATATACATACCGTCGTAATAAAATGCGCGAACTTAAATATCACAGTCTACAAACACAAATATCACGGAAAACAAAAAGCTATCTTGTCGAAAAGATATTTCAAAACGAGACAAAATAAGCCGCGTATTCCGAAATATTCGAAATCCGCCAATTACATATTTAAAATTTTTGACGCGCGCGCTGTATAGCGTGCAGAAGCGAACTGATGCGTTCAGATGGTGGTCAGTAGAGGAATAAAACGCGTGGGTTTTGCGTTAGCTCGCAACCACATCGAATCATGTTCCAGCACATTATAATTTGCAATAATTTGAACTCACTGCCCCTTAGTTTTAAGAACCATTTCAGTTAATACTGCTGTCGGATTTTTAATTTTCCCAATTTGTATAATTGTTCCACGTATTGTATAGTGAATAGTACTCTTTCCTCTTTTCAATGTCACGTAAACAGTAGGTAGTGTTTGATCCTCTATGTGTAATCTTGAACGTGGCTTCTAGAACTTACAGTACTGATAGTAGACAGGTGTTTCTTTAATCGTGAAGGTCTCAGGAACATTCTCCGCAACGCGGCTCTAATGAGGAATAGCGAAGCTTAGTGTTTTAAGCCACTAACTTAGCTTATTAGAGAACGAAAAGAGAAGCGACCGACTACATTATCTTTCTTCCGATTCTATAGAGAAGACTTCCCACAGACAGCTTACGGAAGACTTCTTGTTAACGGTATCCCGTTTCTAAATCTAAGCCTAAGGATTTGGGACGTTGATACTGATTTTGGCTGCCGTCAGACTTCTACAACCCAGGGGGAAAACCTTTCTTAGGTTAGATCACACGTCTTTGGAAACATAATTTCTTGGACATGTCGGTTTCCTCACGATGACTTCCTTCACCGTCGATTCAATTCATAATTAAAAATATGTACAAAAAAAATCCGAAAATACGAATTTAGTGATGCAGGGCAGGTTTCTAATCGGAGACCAGTTGGTAAAAGTTCATCTTACGGTAGACTTTATTTATTACTAATTGTTTGACTAAACTTTCTTTAAAAATCAAATATCCTTGTATATTTGAAAGAGTTCATCTATTACTACTTTTCAAAACAAATCAAAAGACCTCTACCTATCGGTTATTACAAAGACGTTTATATATGATGTGTACATATATACGTGGAACACTCAGAAAATTTGCGAAAATAAAAAAAATGTGTTCTATAGGTAAATATTTTTTTATTAAATCTTTTCAAAGTACTCTCCACCAGCCTCTATACAAAGTTTCATGCGTCTGAACCAGTTTTCTAAACACTTTTTCCAGTCCCCCGCATACACCTCATTTACAGCCTACTCGAACGCTGACAACGCATCTTCCGGCGACGAAAATTGTATCTCTAGGAGCTGATTTTTAATTTTTGGGAATAAAGAGGCTGTAAGGAGGGTGACCCAGGAGTTTGGGCGGCGTGCTGTCCAGGAAGTCCCTCGTTTTGAGCGCGATGTGCGCGGGCACGTTGTCGTGGTAGAGCAGGAGCTCGCGGAGCCCTGTGTTTGGTCGCTTGTTGCTCACAACAGAGAAATCTTCTGCCAAGTATTTGGTAGTATACCATTCGGTGTTAATGTTTCTTTTGTTCTGTAAAGGTATTGACACCATGTAGCCAGTCAAATTGAAAAAGCTCGCGATCAAAATCTTCCCCCGCCTCTATATCGCTACACTTTGATAGGCGTTGATTCGTTTTGAAACATCCAAACCGTAGACTAGCGCTTCATTTCTGGATCGTATCGATAAATCCAGGACTTATCATCTGTAATGATGTCGTGAACACGTCGTGACGAGCTTGCTTCAAATTTGTTTATCATATCACGGCACATTTCAACCGGGCCTGCTTCTGAGCAACGGTGAGGTTGTGCGGCACCCAGCTTGAAACTATTCTCAAGTGTACAATCTCGTGAAGGCGTCCCGATCCTATCTGCGGCATGTGCTGAATCTCCTGATACGTAACTCGTCTATTGTCTTAGATTAAATTTTTCACTGCTAGCACGTTTTCTTCCGTAACAGCCGTCAAAGGGCGACGACTTCATTCTTCATCCCCCAAAGTTAGTCGACCGCGCTTGAATTCGTTATACCGACGATACACACGATACATGCCCTGGCCTTCATCCATCAATGCCATTTGAAGTCTCTTAGAACGATTCGTCTGATTTCAGGCGACGACACTAGAAATCGTAAAAAAACATAGCGTTCCCGGCGTAGATCCATTTTTCAATGAGACACGATAATTTATATTATCTCGCAAAAAATGTGGAGGGAAATTTTGAAATTGGAACGTACCTTCCAATTTCAAAATTTCCCTCCACATTTTTTGCGAGATAATAGGTACCTTTTTAGGAACACCGTTCCTATATGAATTCTATATGTTTGTCTGTCGGTTTTTTTTTTCGAATATTCGAATTTTGACTTCAGATTCGGATTCAGCATAAAAAAGTAGAATAGGAATGTTCAGAAACACCGTTCCTATCTCTTAAGGAACATGGTCAAAATGGCCGACAAATTTAAAAGTTTTTTTTTTTATTGTTATATAATTGACGAGCCAGGTGTTCCTCTGGCAATGCAAGCTTGCGCATTCTCAATTGGTTACTTATAAATAATCATATTTTCGAAATAGATTATAACTGGCCAGACTCTCATACATAGAAACTTTATCGCAATACTTTCCATGTACCATGTACCAAGCCACTCACTTGGTACGTATATTATTTTATTATCTATTGAAGTAATATTTATTTCAGAGTTCTAATTTTTTCATTAATTAAGTAACTTTAATAAGTATTTAATTATTTTTCAGTGTTTTAATATCTTTTAAGTGCATTTCTTCTATCTGCTATTTTATTAAACGTCCCACAGCACAGATTGGCAGGAAGAAATCTCTTATAGAAATATTAGAGATTTCTTCCTGCCAATTTGTGCTAATAATTTGTAAACCGCCTTTGTCTAATGGTCAAATGTTATTATGTTAATACCATCATGAGCAATAAAGAATACGCTACGCGAATATATATATATATATGTAATCTATATAGATAGCAATTTCACAGTAACTTTATGATAACCTCAGTCACTCGCAGCAACACCTCAACTCTCCAGAGGGTTGTAATTTGTCTACGATCTTCTGTAAGGTAGGTACTACATATTAGATATACCTGGATCTTACCTATCTTTCGCCGAAACCCGTTGTTAATGGTGCGTCTGTACTGTACGACAGGTAAAGTTAAGTTGGGCTACGGGAGGCTGTGATATGATAGATATGACTGTTATATTAGTCCTCAGTTTCGTGTAATAAGTAGAGTTCTTATATAAGAAATGGTATTTTCAGGAACACCCTTCCTATATGTTTGTCTATGTGTGCGTTTTTTTTTTCGAATATTCGAATTTTGACTTCAGATTCGGATTCAGCATAAAAAAGTAGAATAGGAATGTTCAGGAACACCGTTCCTATCTCTTAAGGAACGTGGTCAAAATGGCCGACAAATTAAAAAAAAAATTGAGTTGTTATATAATTGACGAGCCAGGTGTTCCTCTGGCAATGCAAGCTTACGCATTCTCAACTGGTTTTATTATGAAACTAGATTGATGGTAAGCGGTCACCGCAGTCTATTAACGCTCGTAACACCACGGGGATGTTACTCGCGCGCTGCCATTCTTGTGACCTAAGGATGTTACGTCACAGTAGCCAGTAATTTCTCTGGCATATCTCGCCCTTCTAACTGGAATACATTTATATAAATACAGCTGATTGGCGGTAGAAATAGGTGAGACAGAGGTACCCACGCAGACGACTTTTGTACAAAGTCTCCCTCTGGTTAGTATGTGTGTGACCAAGCTTCGCTAGACGTCTTTTATATTTTTAGGGTTCCGTACCCAAAGGGTAAAACGGAACCCTATTACTGAGGCTCCGCTGTCCGTCCGTCCGTCCGTCCGTCCGTCCGTCCGTCTGTCACCAGGCTGTATCTCATGAACCGTGATAGTTAGACAGTTAAAATTTTCACAGATGATGTATTTCTATTGCCACTATAACAACAAATACTAAAAAATAGAATAAAATAAATATTTAAGGGGGCTCCCATACAACAAACGTGATTTTTTTGCCGTTTTTATCGATAATGGTACGGAACCCTTCATGTGCGAGTCCGACTCGCACTTGGCCGATTTTTTGAAGTTGTACTTCTTTTGGCACTTTGAGGACACATAATAATAGTGAATTTTTACGACACCGATATCAAAAATTTGAAATTGGGAAAGTTTGAATTTGAAGTTGGTCGCGCACCGAGATCTAAAATCAGCCTACAAATACAGTGTAAGGCAAGTATTGACTATATTCAAGGTAGTTATTCAAATACTTATTTATGAATCTACGTGTATCTTATCAGTTCAGATAAATTATAATTACATACAAAAAATTTACTCGTATGTGTTTTTAAATTATATACGGCGGTAAATGATATTTATTGATAAATTATGAAATTATCGTTTTGTTTACACTATGGGCAGGCGGGATGAAATTTATGTAAGCAGTTTTGTTACACGCAAGAAGTTATATTCTTCCGTGCGTGCACACATATACTTTTTGTGTAAAAACGCGTTTTTTTTTGGAAAGACAGATATGTATATAAACATAAAAAGCAAACCCTTATCTTAATACGAAATTTCATCCAAATCGTTAGAGCCGTTTTCGAAATGCATCAAACCACTTCATGTTTTTCGAAATTTTATATACAGTCGAAAAGTTTGTTTGTTCGTTTAGCTAATCTCTGGAACTAGCAGCAGGATATCAAAAAATAATTTTGCATTTGATAGCCCAACTCTTGAGGAAGGTAATAGTCTATTGAACGTTACAATACGACCCTAATCTGTCGAGGAAAATGAGAGAAAGTTGAAAAAAAGATTCCATAGGATACTACTATTTTTTACTATTTTGTCGTGAGACCTACCTTGTCGGAAATACCTATTGTTGATTATTGAGTATATCGCTAAGGTTCTCCAGCTATTTCGCTATTTATAACGATATTTATATCGTATTCTTTTCAGTTCAATGTGTAACGATGCACCGGTAACTAGAGCCTATGTTTACAGTAACCTACCTATGAAGTTTATAGCGATGTTGTGTGTTTTATGAGTTACCTAGGGGTCGTTTGTTTATATACACTTCTCCAATTATATGCGCTTCAGCGGAGGAGAAGTACCTTTTTCAAATATAATGTTGTAAGGCTGGCTAGACGCCGGGGATACGCGTGGAGAAGTTGCAGGCTGTATATAACACGCAATTGATACGACTAGGCAAACTCTATTATTAAACATTTAAAACTATATCCTTATATTCCTTATATAGAAACTATATAACTAAAAGATGTAGTTACGGATTTTTAGTTTAAGTAATATACCTATATTATTGCGCATATGTTCATGTAAACAAATATACAAAAATTACTCGTTTGTAGTAATAGGATATGGTCGAATCAATTTACTTACTTAAAACAAAAGTCTTATCGTGGGACATACAAAGGTTAACACTTTAATATTACGTACTTCGTCACTATCTGCTCGTAAAACACTTAATTTTATAGCTATAACTAGCTACAACCGACGACTTTGTCCACGCGTATACCGGTATCCCGTGTGAACCGTTTTTTTTCTTCTTTCTTTCTTTCCTCGTCTTTTAAGTGTTTTATCGTGATCTTGAATAGCCTATAAATCTTCCTCAAGAATTGGGCTGTCAAATGCAAATATATTTTTTCGTTCGAACAAACTCTTCCGCTATATATATTAGTTTTGATGATGATTAACCACAACCTGGGGCCATACATTCGTTACGAGCCTCTAGCTTTTACTAGATTACTTCTACTTCCTTTGTGCAATATCTACATATTTATATCTTTTAAAAAACGATATATATCCTATTTATTTATGAATTTATAGCTTTTTATGACTCGTGCTGGAAATTTTCTAAAGTTGTACATAATTTATAGCGGTGCTAGCGCCGCTTTACAGCGATATGTACAAGCAAAAAAAACCACCATCACGATACCTCTTGCAACCTCTGGGGCGATCGCCTCCGATGAAGTCTTAAAAATCTTCCCCGATCTTTACCGGGCAACTCCTAGGCGGTATTTCACTCGTTAAACTATCACTAAAAGTATGACATAAGTGTACGGCCGACCGTAAGGATACTCATTGAGAACTCGCCTCAGGTCATGGAGGATGCCCATCAGAAAAAATACAAACAATGTATTTTTAGTAGCTTAATCCTTCTTGTGAAGGTCGACGTAAACCGAGCATTAAAAAAACACCAATATAAAGCTTCCTATTAGTTGAAAGACTACTCCACTGGTAATCGACAGTACAGGAGGTCGAACCACACATATGCAACGGAGGTATATTATTCTATTGTAAAAAATCTTATTTATGTATCTTATTTTTGTAAACTTTAAGCACACGTATGTGCAACGGCGGACTTAATACTATGAGTATATAACCATTCTCCAGGCAACCAAACAAAGGAAGATCAAGGAATAAAATATTAAATAATAGAATACAAACTAGTGCTGAAATTATGCTATATAAATAACAATACATTAAATACGGTAACATGAAACATATATGCATAAATAAAGGATAAGATACACATTCATTATGCGCATATGTACTACAATGTATACAGAATAACATTAAAAATAGAAATAATCCAATGTCTGTGATTCCTATATGTTGTAAAGAAAATGGGCGCTAATCAAACATTGAAATGTGTTGCATATTGTAGTTTTCTAGCATGATCGTATACTTTCACTTCAATACTTTGCCAGAGAAGTGATAGCCCAGTGGAAAAAGTACCGACCATTGACCAAATGGTCTCCTGATCGAATCCTGACGTGCGCATGTACGGATTTGTAATTATCACTTGCTCGGCGATGAAGGAAAACATCGTGAGGAGGTGAGGAAACCCTGCACGTCCAAAAAAATATATTTAGAAATACGTGTGACTTAACCGAAGAAGTCTGGTTTTCCCTGTAGGTTGTGGAGGTATGACGGCACTCGCTCCAGGTCTACTGATTTTTGTCAGTAGCTATCATTGCCACATCTTTTAGTTTAGTCTAATGGATTAGAAAATTGAATAGCGCAAAGAAGAAGACGAAGAAAAGAAACCGGCCAACCCGCTACATTTTCCAGGCACACGCCTATATATCGTTTGGTATTGTATCATACTTTTATTTGAATGCTTTGCCTACTGAATGTACTGCACCACCGTGTATCTAATCTATCAGAATTAAATGAAAGACTTGTGACTACTCTAGTCTACACAACAAGATAATTAGAAACAAGTAAGATGTGTAAAGTTCGCGTACCCCGAAAGTGACTTCGCCTGAAGATATAAATTGATATAATCAATTAGGAAAAATAGAAGAATACATTCGTTTCGTAGCTGGTTATCTAATTGAACGAAAGACGAAAATGCCATACCCTAACCGCGGAAACTTCTGTAGAAATACTTCAAACATCCTACATAATGTGTGTAGGAAAATCTAACGTAAGGTATTTATTATGAAGTTGTTGTACATGCCTGCATGCATGATTACCTATTACACCAATGTGTTTGTCACATCGCCTGCAAGTTCGCGTGTTTTGATCGAGGTCGTTCACTACCGAGGAAGCTTGCGAGGACACTGCGACAATGACCCTTGCGTGGGATTTTTTTCGATGCAATTATTGAGAGCACGGTCATATTTAGACCCGCTAGGGTTATGCCCTCGTCTGTATTTTAATTATATTGAAAACTCGACGAAGAAAATGTTTGCTTTTTTTAATGATCCAGCACTTACGATTGTAATATCTTTGCTACGATTATAATTCAAACATTATTATCCTTATTGTCTATGTAGGAATGAACCATGACCAATTAGCCCATCCTAATACCACTAAGGTGGCAATCAAGCATACGACCTACCTGATGTTGAACAGTCACCGTAGCCTATGGACATTTGTTACACCAGGGGTGTCACTCATGCGTTGCCGACCCTCTAAAAACCTCTTTACGCATTTCTTGAAGAACTCCATGCTGTAGTGCCTTGGAAAAACCTCGGCTGGAGCTCATTCCACAGCTTGAGAGTCCTCGGAAGAAAACTTCTCTGGAACCGCATAGTGCGCGACCATTGCGGTTCCAGCGTGTGAGGGTGAACTCTCCGTCGCCGGCGAGCGGTGCGGTTATAAAAAGTAGCTTTCGACATCATTTCGAACAACTCTCCAGAACATACCCCGTTGTACAATCGGTAGAACACACAAAGGGAGGCAAAATCTCTCCTTAAGAGGGTGCACAAAGCTAAGTGGCGCCCTCATTTTGTTTTTATTAATAACGCTGTATTTAAGTCCAATTCCAAAAAAAAACGCTCTATAGTGCACTGAAGAACCATATTTATGTTTTTTGAGACATATTCTGTTTTTATTATTTATGTAGAATTAGTCATAGTTTTGATTATTGCTATAAGTGGCCACAATAAGCAATAATTAAAATTTTGGTTACTTGTCATAGATAATAAATACAAGATATGTTTCAAGAAAACGTAAATATGGTTCTTCAGTGCCCTATAGAGCGATTTTTTTGGTATTGGTCTTAAATTCAGCGTTATTAATAAAAACAAAATGAGGGCGCCACTTAGCTTTGTGCGCCCTCTTAAACTTAAGGGTTCAATACCGTGTGTAAGCTTAGGATTGTCGACAATTCTCACAACTCGTCTCTGAATCGAAACACACGGTCCAAGCTGGTATCCAGGTGCTCCCGCCAAAAGGTGCTCCTATACTATCCATCCTAAGATCTACAGATATCCACTCGTTATGAGACAGTAAGTGTTTTCGCGCGTTGTTTTTATTAATCACTGGCTCGTCGATGAAGCAATACATCGTGTGGAAACCCGTATGTACAAACCACGAAAGGTTTGATTTTCCCTCTGGATTGTAGAGGTCTGACTGCAGTCGCTTCATGTAAAAAAATAGTATCTTCGTTTCTTTCCTTAGGACAGTTGTATTATATAATTTTTTCACGTAATGAATATTGTACTCGTAGTTCTGAACAAAATCTAATACAATGCTGACTTAAACACGTTTATTTCCACACGGTGGTATGGAGCCCTTCGTGTGCAACTTACCGGTATTTTTAGTTGTTCGCCGAGTCACATACTGCCTATTCGACTTTATGTACATATTTATAATTATCCCCAGCTCGGCGGTGAAGGAAAACATCGTGAGGAAACCCGCAAGTCCGAGAAATTTTGTTTCGTAACACGGTACACGGTATTGAACCCTTAAGTTTAAGGAGAGACTTTGCCTCCCTTTGTGTGTTCTACCGATTGTACAACGGGTTATGTTCTGAAGAGTTGTTCGAAATAATGCCGACGGCTACTTTTTATAACCGCACCGCTCGCCGACGGCGGGGAGATCACCCTCACACGCTTGAACCGCTATGGTCGCGTACGGTGCGGTTCCAGAGAAGTTTTCTTCCGAGAACACTCAAGCTGTGGAATGAGCTCCCAGCCGAGGTTTTTCCAAGGAACTACAGCATGGAGTTCTTCAAGAAATGCGTGAAGAGGTTTTTTAGAGGGTCGGCAACGCATGAATGACGCCCCTGGTGTTGCAAATGTCCATAGGCTACGGTGACTGTTTAACATCAGGCAGGCCGTATGCTTGATTGCCACCTTAGTGGTATAAAAAAAAACACAGTCCATTACTTTGTGAAATATTGACCAACTCTTGAATTACCAATATATCATAGTGGATATACGTACTTTCTATTTTACGTAAACTTAAATGGAAGTATGTCTCTTACTTCTACACTATTACTGATCGTCGGAAGGTATTCAATCATACGGTCCACCTGATGTAAAGCGGTTATCATAGCCTATAAACGCTTGTAATACATTAAGTATCACTCGCGCGATGCCTCCTCTGCTGTTAACACAGCAACTCCTTAAGAGCTCCTAACTCCTACTGGTGACCTCACTCGCACGCAGGAATACAACAACCCTTTAAGTTGTTATTTAGCTGCGGTTTCCTATGAGGCGGAGGTACATTCTCCTGACGGGCTGCTTTGATGCGCCCTACCTCTTTTAAAAACACCCACACCAAGACAGACATGATCATGCACATAAATGTTTGTCTTGTGTGAAAATCGAACCCACGAGCGTTGTTGTCAAAGTCGCGTCATTCACGACTGAGCCACCGAGCTCGTCAAACTAACATCTCAACAAATATATCATCAAAAGATCTACATCGATCCACTTCAGCTTGTGTCCTCTCTGCATTATTTCACGCAGGGTTGCAGGAAAAGCTGTTTGGCAGTATCAAATGTCGAAGAGCTGGAAACCGATCACCAACATCATGATCCAATCAAAAAAGCTAGTTGTCTGGGGCGAAATTTTAAAACGCTTAGTAATCTTGGACCTATGACCATAGAATATGTAGTCCAAAGTAATACAGATGTAACGCAATGCACTGAATGAATCAAGAAAGTAGTAGGTAGTACACACGTGTGTACTACCTACTTGTAAGCGGTGTATTACATACGGTTCACCTGCATGGGCTGATAGGGCTACCATAGGTGCTGCGCGTCGTAAGTTGTTGCAAAGTCAGTGTCTCGCTTTAATATTTCTATGTAAATTGTATATAACTGTGAGCACCGAGGCACAACCGGTGCTGGCAGGTGTGTTGCCAGTTGACTTAGAAATACAACGCCGTGCTTCAATGTATTATACCTCTAAAAACATGTGACTTTCTAAAACATCGCGATGATGACATAATCTTAAAACTCGGATTGTTCAAACCAATTGACGAAATACTTGAAACTTTGCTGTCTGAATGGCAAGAAAGATCGGAAACTTCTACGAAAGGACGCCACTTGTTCTTTCAATCAGTACGAGTCAGATTAAATAAAGAGTAGTTAGAATTCGATCATCCCGTTGCGCAATTTTTAACTGGGCATGGAAACTTTAAGCTTTTTTTTTCTTTTTTATATCACTAAGGTGACAAACAAGCGTACGGCCTGCCTGATGGTAAGCAGTTACCTTAGCCTATGGGTATTTGCAACACCAGGGGTGCCACTCTTGCGTTGCCGACCCTATAAGAACCTCTTCACGCCTTTCTTGAAGAACCCCATACTGTAGTCCCTTGGGAAAACCTCGGCAGGGAGCTCATTCCACAATTTAATAGTTCTCGGTAGAAAACTTCTCGTGAAGCGCACAGTGCGCGACCATTGCAATTCCAGTGTGTGCGAATGAATTCCCAGCCGCCGGCGAGCTGTGCGATTGTAAAACGAGGCTATTTACATAATGTCGAACAACTCCTCAGAACACAACCCATTATACAGCCGGTAGAACACGCAAAGGGAAGCAAAATCTCTTCTCAAACTCAAGGGCTCAATGCCGTGTGTGTGCGTCCAGGATCATCGATAATCCTCACAGGTTGTCTCTGTACCGAGTCACAAGGTCCTAGATGGTATCCAGGTGCTCCCGCCCAAAGGTGGCTACTGTACTCCATATGGGACTTGGGATTTATATAACATAAGCCTTTGCCCCGCGCTAAAGTACTGTTTAGCTCTGTTGAGCACACCGAGTTTCTTGGACGCCAGCTTGACCTTCTCCTCCAGGTGACCTCGATACTGGACATCGCTGGAGATCTCGATACCGAGAATCCCAATGCTCTTAGTAATTGTGAGCGGCGTGTTCTGGAACACGCCTGGAACATGGGGTTTTCTTAAGCTCTTTTCGTTTAGACTTGTGCCATCGCCTTTTTGCGAGTGTTCTACGACAAATCATGAATCCGAGCAAACAGCACATCATGTTCTCTGGGAGCGGGACAATATGTTAAATTCCTTGCGTGTCACATCCGGGGTAGTATACTATTGTGATTTGGTGGCAACAGAAGAGAATTACCGGGAATTTAGGCGGTTCTGCAATCTATATTACTGGAATCGATGTGTTAGGTAACAACTCACAATTTAGGTCCTAATAGTGTTAGATATCTGATAAATCATGATGATGACGGCAGTTGAGCTTCACTTGACTAGCCATCTCTTTGAGATTTTTTTAATGCCTTATTTGTTATATTGCTGTCTCTCACTTTGCCAAGAGGGGAGGTAAATTCCTAAATTTCCTACTCCTACAAATTTCTTCTGATTAAATTCGTTGTGAGTTCCAAGGCAGCTGTAGTTTAACCCTCGGGACAGCAATGAAGTTCACTATTCATTGCTTTTTTGGTGGTCGCCGCTGTTAATTCTGGCTACATTGGAGACACGGTGATGGGCCTGTTCCATAAAAAAAACGCACTGGCTGCTGTCTGGAAAGGAAAATATCCTGATGGAAAAGATCCCTTCGTCTTGTGACTATACGTATATACATTTTTCTCATGTTATGACCTTGAACATCATCATATGTTGGAATCTAGCGATAGAGATATGACCCAGTATGAAATTCCACGTGACGACATTACTAATAAGATAATGAAATTACTGATAACAAATACAGACTCAAGGAGAGAGAGTGCGAGATGTTACAAAGTTTCCTGGTTTCAAAGAATCAGGACATTTTCTAGAAAAGTATTTACTACTTACCTTAAATTACTATTGATATCAGATCGCGAGGATCTATAAGTATATTACAGAAGAGGGACGAACGCCCCACTTGTCATAACTATCACTTCTGAAGTAGCGTTCCGCGGGCGTTGATTAGTCACTCACTGGATAGGAAAACTCGGCGTGAATAACCAGAATGTGTCGAGAGGTGTGCTGTTGCTTTCATCAAAGTTACGCGCTTTAACTAGCGACATCTGGCACTGGCTTGCCTTTATTGACCGTCCAGAGGCGTTCTTGGGTTTCGACCTCGACCGACGAAGATACGTCGGAAACGAAAATCGTAACAAGCTGCCACAAGTTGCCCTGCGGATTTATTAACTATACAAATAAAAATCAACGTAAGTCTATTTGTCTTCTATGGACTCCAAGACAGCTGCATCGATTTTGATGAAATTTTCTGTCAATCTTTAGATTAACTCTGCGGGTGATCCTGTGAGGTTTGATAGCGATCGTATCACCCGTGAGAAGACGAAGCGAGTAGCTAGTTCTTTAAAAACATGGTTAAAAAAAGAGAATTTTGATGTTCAGCTTTATGTATTTTTTGTATGTACGAGTATATTTACCAACCGCTCAAAAGTTAAGATATACGCGAGTTTAGTTTTTAATTTAGTGAATATCTAAAGATTGGTTATATAGATATTAAAAAAAAATACTACTTAAGTAGTATTTTAAACTTTCTTTTTCTATTTTTGAATTGAGATTTTTCTTACACGAATTCAACCGGCTTCACACATGGAGTTGTTTCTGCGTTCGTCTATATATTTTTTTAAGTGTGTCGTTACAGTGACATTTTCGTCAATTGTGGATCATATTGCCCATTGAGTCGACCCATGTCCCCTAGATGACATCAAAGCATCATATACGCAGACAGACTTCCTCACTATCCGCATATAACCACATTCTTCACAAGAAGGCCTTTGAGGTGTTTATATTAATATTTTTAGTTTCACCATAAATTTACTCTGTGTAATGAGTATTTGTGTGAGATAATTTGGTTATTCTGAATTTAAGAGCAGTGACAGCCCAGTAGGTAAAGAAACGGCCTGCTGACCAATTAGTCCCCGGTTTGAATCCCGACATGTAGCACCAAATTTTTTCCTCCAAGGAGTTGGCTGCAGTTTTCTGTGAGGTGGAGGTTTTTCCCAGAAGTACTGCTGTTATGCGCTCTACCTGTGTTAAAAAGTATTAATTAGTAGTAAGAGAGGTAGGGCGCATCAAAGCAGCCCGTCTGGGGAAGTACCTCCACCTCACAGAGAACCGCAGCCAAATACAACTCCCTAGAGGGTTGTGTTCCTGCATGTGAGTGAAGTCACCAGTAAGCTCTCAAGGAGTTGCTGTTTAAGCGGCAGAGGAGGCATCGCGCGTGTTATACTTAATATATCGCAAGAGTTAATAGGCTACAGTACCCGCTTAACATCAAGTGGGCCGTATGCTTTTACCTCCCGACGTAGTATAGCCCAATTTACCTCGATTTACTCCTTCTGAATCACCCTACGGACCCATATCCTGGACTTGATTATTATCCAACAGGCCCAACTCTATTCTCATTCGTACACTAACCCAAATGACACTATGAAGGGTGAACTTACAACCAAAATTGAATAGTTACGCAATTACAGACAAGTGATCGTAATAACTCACAACTCAAATTGTGTTTTGATAGTACAAACTGCGTCAAATATACGGTTCTACGAAAATATACACCCGAAAATGTGCCTTAAGCTAGTAGTATACTAAAGTTGTGATTCCTGTGAATATGTGACCTGTTCAGAGGCCAAAAATTTAGATTTGCAGTCCTCCGATTGTTAGATTGCGGAAGTCAGAATGCAGGTCATTTCAAATGTTTATATCTCAAGAAGAAGCATAAAGGAAGGTGAACGCCGTAGAAATGAGAGCGCTGAGGAATATGTGTGGAGTGAGAATGATTGATAGAGTAAAAATTAGCACGATACGTGAACTATGTGGAGCACTATGTTTGCCGCCTTAGTAGTATAAAATATATATTTACATCTAATCTTTGGGTCTGTCCTTGTATTGCAAACTCCTACCAATCGCATTACACTTCTCGTATCCAGTAAGTACGTACCGTTTTTATACAACGTCGGAAAGCATACGGCCCACATGATGTAAAGCAGATACCATAACCTATGAACACAAGCAACACGTTAAGTATATATATAAAGTATATTAGCCACCTCTGTTGTTAACACAACAACTCTTTAGGAGCTTACTGGTGACCAACCTCACTCGCTGGAACACACCAACCTTCCAACTATTTGACATATGCCTGTGGATACTTCCCCAGACAGGCCGCTTTGATACGCTTTCACCTCTCTTACTACGTGGGCGCTTCGCTTCGCTCGCTATTTATTCACGAAAGACGTCAATATAACCTTAAAAACAAAACCTTATCAAAATACAAAATTAAATCCAAATCGTTAGTTCTTAAATTCGCGAAATATAAAAGTTCGTTCATTTAAAGAATATAATGTAAACATATGTGATATACTTAATATTTACTTTATTAAATATACTACTCTGTGTAAAAAGTATCGGGAATATGTCAATAAAAAGACCCGCGTAAAAGAGGTCGTTCTAATTTTTTTACTGCATGTTGGTAGCACTGTACTGATTTAGCGCGCAAAATTTGAGCGGGATCTGTCATTTAATTTGTTTTAAACTACACTTTTTGTTGGTCATAGTTTTGAGTCCTCGGCGATTTTTACAATGGAAAATATTGTTGAACAAAGAGTGTGCCTTAAATTTTGTGTTTCAAATGATATTTCATGTGGTGAATCACTAAAAATGTTGCGAAATACCTACGGCGAATCGTGTATATCGAAAACAAGGGCTTATGAATGGTATAAGGCTTTTAAAGAAGGCCGAGAAGTAGTAGTAGACTTGCCTCGTTCTGGTAGACCTTCAACCGCTACGACCAGAGAAAACATCGACAGAATCAAGAAGCTAGTGCTCGAAAATCGACGTATGAGTCTGAGAGAGTTGGCTAGTGAGGTGAACATATCTTTTAAGTCCGTCCACAACATTCTCATTGACATTTTAGGCATGAAACGCGTCGCCGCTCGACTAGTTCCAAAAGAGCTCAATTTTGTTCAAAAAGCGCAGCGAAAGCATGTCGCTGAAGACATGGTTTCCCGAGCTTCTACGGATCCGACCTTTATGAAACGTATAATAACTGGCGACGAGACATGGGTTTATGAGTACGACATGCAAACAAGCCAACAGTCTTCAGAATGGCGTCTCGAAAACGAGCCGAAACCCAAAAAACCGCGGCAAAGTCGCTCCAAAATCAAGGTGATGCTGACAGTTTTTTTTGACTACCGTGGTGTGGTTCACTCCGAATTCCTTCCAGAGGGAGAAACAGTGAATAAAGAATATTATTTAGGCGTCATGAAGCGTTTGCGTGAGAGTATCCGCCGAAAACGTCCAGATTTGTGGCAACACAACTCATGGATGCTGCACCATGATAATGCACCATCACACACAGCCATTATAGTGAAAGAGTTTTTAGCGAAAAATTCAACAAAAGTTCTCGACCAAGCACCGTATTCACCTGATATGGCTCCGTCTGACTTTTTTTTATTTCCCAAGTTAAAATTACCACTTCGAGGAAAACGTTTTGAGTCGATAGAAGCCATAAAAGAAAATTCGCTGAATGAGCTAAAGGCCATACCGCAAATAGCCTATGAAAAATGTATGGAAGACTGGGTGAAGCGGTGGAGATGTTGTATTGCAAGCGATGGGGCCTACTTTGAAGGCGATAAAATAAATTTAGATGAATAATTTGTATTTTTTGTTTTATTGACAAATTCCCGATACTTAGTACACAGAATGTAACACTGATATTTTGTTTATCGTCGGAAGGCATACAAGCATAAGGCTCACCTGATGTATAACGGTTACCGTAGCCCTTGGACGATCGCAATACATTAAGTATCACCCGCGCAACGCCACTTCTGCTGCTAGCACAGCAACTCCTTAGGAGCTTACTTTAAGAGGTGACCTCGCTCACACACAGGAAAACAACAACCCTCCAGAGAGTTGTTATTTGGCTGCGATTTTCTGTGAGGTGGAGGTACTTCCCCAGAGGGCTGCTTTGATGCACCCTACCTCTCTTAAAAACGCCCAGATCAAGACAAACAGACATGTACATGCACAAAATTGGTTGTCCTGTATGGGAATCGAACTCGAGTATTTGGTGTCAAAGTCGCGTCAATCACGACTGCGCCACCGAGGTCGTCAAAATGTATAGAAAAAATATTATGTTAATTATCTATATACCAAATTAGGCAATGACGAAATCGTTCAGTACCTTATTCTGCCCTGTTAGTCAATAGATTAACTTTTTTATGAAGTAACTACCGACGAGTTTTACGTTTTGGTCAATAAAAAAGTTTTGAAAACAAAAGAATAAAGCTACTAATAATGTACCACTTCGTATATGTTTTTAAATTTAAATTCAATTAAATTTATTTCAGACAATATAGTTTACAACACTGGTGCATAGATATCGCAACGTAAATATATATATAATACAAACTAAATAATACCACGTAGAATCGGCGACGTGCAGCGCATGACGTTAAGCAACCTAAGATCTTCCGAAATACGATTCTCTAATAATGATTCTAAGTGGTCGAAACGGATTCGAAAAGTTTTAACGCAGATTCCATACATTTTGACTTTTCAATTCCGATTCGAATACGTCTTTCCGAGGAAATAATACCCAAAGTGAATACCCTCATGTTGTTCGACCACTTGGAATCATTATTAGAGAATCGTATTTCGGAAGATATGAGGTTGCTTAACGTCATGCGCCACACGTTGCCGATTCTACGTGGTATTATTTAGTTTGTATCATATATATATTTACGTTGAGATATCTATGGACCAGTGTTGTAAACTATATTGTCTGAAATAAATTTAATTGAATTTAAATTTAAAAACATATGTTTTTATTAATTCGTGTACGTGAGCACTCACTACAGAGACTCCAGATCTTAACAAAGAATGTTATCAGTGAATTAAAATGATTTGCATTGATTTGATCTTATCTTCGAATCCTAGTGCTACTACTAAATTCCTTTTTTTGAATTTATGAACATATTTGTAACTGTCACTTGCTCGGCGGTGAAGGATAACATCGTGAGGTAACCAACGAGTCCAAGAAATTATATTTCGAAAGGCGTGTGATCTAACCCAAGAAAGAACTGGGTTGTAAAGGTCAGACGACAGTCGCTCCAAGTAAAAATATATTCGCCAAATCCATATGCTTAGGTAGTGGACTCTGTCAATCTTAATGGTTTAGGAAATAGAATAACGCAAAGAAACGAAGGTCTGACTTTCCCTTTGGGTTGATGGTAGTTGCTTCAAGTCAAAATCTGTCTAGTATCTTCGGTTTAGTAACGGACCCCGCCTATCTTATTACGAGGGTCATTTGAAAAGTTCTTAGCCTAACATGGTTAAAGTCATTGGTTTTTTTTATAACTACCCTCATTTTGTAGTTACATTATTTAGCAACAAGTATGCACAGTTTAGTTTATTCACAGTAACTCATTGTTCGTTTACACGTGATACCGTAAGTCAAGTCAGAGCTATTTTTGAAAATGGATAAAATTGAACATCGTCAGTGTTAAAATACCTGAATTTGAAAGGTTTAACTCCAAAAGCTACACATGAAGACATGTCTGCTACTTTGGGTGAGTCCGCTCCTTCGTATGCGACTGCTAAAAACTGGGTGGCAGAGTTTAAACGTGGTCGTGAGACAATTCAAGATGAGCCCGGAGTGGCCGGCCTTCGACTGCTTCCACTGATCAAAACAAAGAAAAAATCTGTGATTTAATTTTATCTGATCGAAGATTGACTGTCGAGGAGATAGCTAAGACTGTAGGCATCTCATCTGAGCGAACACATCATATAATTACTACTGAACTTGGATTCTCTAAGGTGTCTGCGCGGTGGGTACCGCGACTGCTTTCAGTGGAACAAAAACGCAACCGACTCACAACTTCTCGCGACTGTTTAGAGTTATATGAAGCTGACCCAATAGAATTTGTTGAAAGATTTATAACCATGGATGAAACCTGGGTTCACCACAATACACCCGAGACAAAAGAGCAGTCGAAACAATGGAAAAGAGCAGGATCGCCCACCCCAAAGAAGGCAAAGGTGGTTTTATCGGCGGGCAAAGTCATGGCATCCGGTTTTTGGGATGCAAAGGGTATAATTCTCGTGGATTATTTAAAAAAGAGTGAAACAATAAACTCCGATTACTATTGCAACCTGTTGCGTCGTTTGAGAGAAGAAATCAAAGAAAAACGTCCAGGTTTATTGAGAAGAAAAGTCTTGTTTCATCAGGACAATGCGCGCGTTCACACCTCTGTGCAATCCATGGCAGAAATCCATCAATGTGGCTTCGAATTGTTACCTCATCCCATATTCACCGGATTTAGCACCGTCCGACTTTTATCTGTTCCCAAAGCTGAAAAAATTTTTAGGTGGTAAACATTTTTTTACAAATGAAGAGGTCATAGCCGCCGTGGACGCTTATTTTGAGGAGTTAGACGAAGATTTTTTTAAAACGGGTATCGAAGCCTTACCGGGTCGATGGAAAAAGTGCTTTGAGCTCGGAGGAGATTATGTTGAAAAATAAAAATAAACTCAAAATCGTGTGGTTTCATTAAGTATGTTAGGCTAAGAACTTTTCAAATGACCCTCGTAGATTAGGAAATTGTACAACACTAGGTATAAGAAGAAGACTCAGCTCTAGATTACTCAGCTAGAAGCTCAGAGCTAAGTTACGTCACGAATGCTCATGACACACCCACTAAAAAAATGTGCTTTTTCGTTTTAGCACTTCGGGAGAAAATGAGTACATTAATTTATTTATGTACCCACTGATATAATATACGCGTACACACACACACACAACACATTGTAATGGTACATCAGATAGCATTCATATAAAACAACGACGACGCGACGACGATAGACGAACTCGGTGGCTCAATCGCGACTTTGACACCAACGCTCGTGGTGCGATTCCCACACAAGGCAAACATTTGTGTGCATGAACATGTCTGTTTGGATTGGTCTTGATGTTTTAAGAGAGGTAAGGCGCATCAAAGCAGTCCGTCTGGGGAAGTACCTCCACCTCACAGAAAACCGCAGCCAAATAACAACTCCCTAGAGATTTGTTGTGTTCCTGCGTGTGAGCGAGGTCACCAGTAAGCTCCCAAGGAGTTGCCGTGTAAGCAGCAGAGGAGGCATCGTGCGAGTGATACTTAATATATTACAAGCGTTAATAGGCTACGGTACCCGCTTTACATCAGGTAGTGATTAGTGATCACTAAAAGCTAAAAGTTTAAATTCAAATTTAATTTAAACTTTTAGAGCAACCACAAGATTTTTTCCTGAAACAGGAAGTGAACAATTTTCCGGACGTGGGAATACACAATTATTGCATATTACACAAGTAAGAGTTAAACATTAACAAAAACCGTAGCGTCTTTGTGGCGACTCAGAGAGTACATTGTCCGTTGTTGTGTCATTTACCGAGTTCATGACCTCTACACAAGTTTTGCATTGAAAAATAAAAATAAGTTGACGAAAAGAATTAAAAAATAATTAAACGGACAATTGGGAGTGGAACTAGCGTCCTAAGTTCATTTTTTATGTTAGGTGTATTTCCCTAATAAGATGTGTTATTTAATAACATAGTACTTGAGCGACCGAACTTCGCGTACTTTGCGTATTTTAAGTTTATGCAAAATTGTTTTTTTTTATATGTATTAATAAAGCTTAACCTTATCTAAATTCTAAATTTCATCCAATCGTTAAAGACGTTTACGCCGCTAGTCCAAGAAATTATTTTAAGAAAGACATGTTAGCTAACCTAAGAAAGATTTGGTTTACCCTCTGGGTTATTGAGGTCTGACGGTTATCTCAAAAATCAGTATCTTCTACAAATCCTTAGTCTTAGGTAGCGGACCCCGCTAATCCTAATGGATTAGGAAACGGAATAACGCTAAGAAGACAAAGATACAATTGATATAAATCCTAGACATACTCGTTTACTAAATATTCAAAAACAGAAGGATGATTATGAAGATGCTGGCGACCCGCCCTGGGAGTTGGCGGCGGAGGTGCTCGCTGAGGTATACGTGTTTGTTGCGGAGAGGAGGAACCTCGGCGAGCGCCCCACATTGGAGGAGGTGGGGCGGTATCGCCAGCGAGGGCAGGCTGAGATGATGCGGAGGTGGGGGGAGGACCTGGCGCAGGCGCGGTACGGAGTCCGCGTTGCGGATGCGCTGCGCCCGGTCCTGGAGGCGTGGATGCGCCGAAGGCGCAAACCCCTCACTTTCCGCATGGTGCAGGTGCTCACCGGACATGGGTGCTTCGGTGAGTACCTGCACCGGGTCGCGAGGCGGGAGGAACAGCCAGGCTGCCACGATTGTGGCGCGGCCGAGGACACCGCTCAGCACACTCTGGAGCGGTGTCCCAGGTGGTCTCGGCAGCGCCACGATCTGGTGTCCGCGCTAGGAAGCGCGGACCTCTCGCTCCCGAGCGTGGTCCGCTCCATGCTCGGGAGTGACAGTGCCTGGCAGGCGATGGCCTCCTTCTGTGAGACGGTCATGTCCCAGAAGGAGGCCGCGGAGCGGGACAGGGAGGATGATCCGTTGGCTGTCCCGCTCCGGAGACGGCGGACGGGAGTGCGGCGTAGGCGCTACGCGCACCTACTGCCGCCTCCCTAACCTGTGGGACTAGGGGTCAGGCTGGGAACCTGGCCCCATAATGGTCCCGCCGCCGGAGGGGCTGTCCCAATTTGCCGGGATGGCCCCTAGAGAGAAGAAGTCCGGCCCCTTTTGAGGGGCTGGCCAGTCGCAGTGGTGCCCTGTTGCCAACAGATCCGGGGCACCACACCAACGCGGCCGATGGCATTTCGCGGGGTTGTTTAGTGGGTATACCGTCGGACAGCCGACGGGGAGTCCCACACTACCACCGGAGGCCACCCAGGCACCGGTGGTGTGCGTAACGCATTTTTCCCCGCGTCACAAAAAAAAAAAAAAAAAAAAAAAAAAAAAAGGATGATTATGAAGATACTAAACTAAAAGATATACTTATAGTTATGATAAACTAATATGTACTCTTGCGCATTTTTCAATGTAAAAATGTTTGCTATATGCATAACATATGACGCCGATCTTCGAAGTCATCCGGGAACCGTTCAGTTGTACCATGAACTCTGCGGAGATGTTCCCAAGACTCTATAGCTTGGGGTTCTTCAGAAATGGCGTTAGAGATTTTTACAACGTCGGTAAAGCACCAGTGATTGCCTTGGTGTTACAACTGTACACAACAAATGCTTACCGTCAGGTAGACCGTACGCTTATTTAGCACAGTGTATATGGAACTTACAATAGCGTACTGTGTATGAACAGACAAGACCTTTTTTACACACCTTTGCTGTTCTTCTTTTGCCTCATTCAAGGAATATATACCTATTATAATTTAATACGGTATTTATTAGTAACGTGAGTTTTTTAGTTTTTTATGCAACTGGAGGGATACAAACAAACATGTTCATACACGCAAAATGTTTATCCCGTGTGGGAAACGTAACCGTTAGTGTCAAAACAGCGTTACTCACCACACAACTAAACTCGTCAAGTCGTGAATGCGATCAGATTAACTTGGCCAGGAGTGAAACGCATAGTCCGTTATGGGATGATGATGGTGTAGGTACTATAGACTCCCTTTATCCCACTTATGATTAAACATTAAATCTTATTAAAGTTTGTCTTGGTCTGTGTATTTTCTATGTATAATAAGTATGTATTTACAAAAAAATTACCTATGTTTATCAGTTGTCTAGTACCCTAAGCTTCGCTTACTTTGGGGCTAGATGGCGCTGTGTAATTTGTCCGACAATATTATTATTATTACAACATTATAATATTATTATATATATTATGTTATTAAATTTGCTACTTCTCTTTATGACTTCATTGAGCGAAAATAGCCATCTTGCACGAATGGACAAATCAAGCTAAGCAAAACTTGTCCTGATTGTGTTTTAAGTGCCACGAATTCGCAGGCTTCGAAAGAAACCTCATTTCGTAAAGTTACACTTAGTTACCGTAGCATATGAACGCTTCCGATGCAGAAAGTATCACTCGCGCGTTGCCACCCCAGCTGATAACACAGCAACTCGTTATGAGTTTACTGAACTACTTATTCTGGGTAGTTATTATTTGTCTGCGATTTTCGGTGAAATGGAGATACTTGTCCAGTTGGACTACTTTGATGTGACTTACCTCTCTATAAATATACATAATATGTATATATATATATATATATATGTATATCTCGACGTCATGTACCTTGCCGGGTAGGCAGACAGTACGGAGCGACATTAGACGGGGTCCTTACATACTTCACTTGGTTCTTTAACATTCATTTCTCTTTTCATGCACGCCCGCCGGTGCCTAGGGCTCCTGACATCATCTTCTGATAAAACACGACCAATTTTGGTCATGGTAGGTAAGTCTTGAAAAGCAAACAACAAAGGACTTTTACTACTGCTGCAGCATTTCGGCATTTCGACACGGCATTTTCATATCTGTGAAATTTCCACTGCCGTCAAACTTAGAAATCACGTTTAAAATGGTGGTAGATAATAACCCACCTCTCCCGTATGAAATATTCCATTAAGTTAGATAGTCCATGGTCCATCCATTAAGTTAAATTAAGTTTATATAAAATATCCCCAAATATACCTCAATCCACATGTCACCGGGCCTCGAATGTCCGAAACCACCGCCAATTAACAATGTGACGCACTGTTATCCAAATCATTCAATACTACGCTATCTGACAGCGGTGACTTTGAACTTTAGGCACATAAACTTTAACCACCAAACACCAACTGTATAATGCTGATAAAATATCCAGTATGTCATTTTGACCACACTTATCAGATTGATGTAAGGTTGAATATGGCACTGTTAAAGATTTTGATGATTGTACAACACGGCTTGCAGATGGGTCCATATACACAGATCGCAATATTGGCCGTAATTGTTTAATGTAGACGGTATTTTGGCTTCAGTGTCAGGTCGCCTCTCCTGGTAGCGTAAAATGCGCGAAATTCAACAACATGGTGCTTGATTAGTAATCAAATCTGCGAAATATATTTAAATTGGCGAGTAACTATCAAGTTATCTTCATCATGTCAAATATACCAGAAAGATTTTGGAGTTATTTCAGTGCTACAAACCTTCCAAAATAAACTAAAGCCGGATTATATAAATAACTATTTAGGTATTATAATAATACTGTACAAATGATAATGATATACTACTAAGAGGAAATTGATAATAGAGGGATCATTTGTATCAGTATTATCCAAAAATATCTAATTATCTTCTTTGCAATTTTGGATGGGGCAATCGTCTCACTATAAGAGATGCGCGAAATGGAGGAATAAAGCGGAGGCAGAAAGCGGACCTTGGCCTCCGAAGCGAAAGCTTAGGACGCGACTGATTAACTCTCGGATGATGGTGATAATGATGATTTTCTTTGGAATTTGCAACGATGTTCGAAAGAAGAGAACTAATAATAGGGGTTAAAGTATGATATTGCCGTTTTATAGTACTCGGTAATAGATACGAACAATTAGAATTGACATTAAACCTTCATGGTATGAGATTTTCGAGGGAAACTGTTTTCACATGATACCTATGAGGTTTTCTTTTAAAAAATGTGCAACATTTGATTTTCGAATTTCAATTGTCTTTTTTATTCAGCTTAGACGGGAAGATGGATACTCCTAAAATCCGAGTAATTTTTGAATACGAGTTCCGATGCGGAATTAACGTGGCAGGAACGGCTCGCATCAATAAGTACTGCGTTTGGAGAGGAGACTGCTAATGAACGTACTGGTAATGGAAACTTCGACTTGAAGAACAGGCCACGTGGAAGACCACTCACACAGGTGAATAACGCTGAATTTGAAGGAGATGGAGGAAGCCGATCCAAGTCAAACTACCTAGGAATTAGCGGCATGGTTTAACGTTATCTTACCTAAAATATTGACTCATTTGCATCAATAAGATAAAAAAATATGAAAAATTGATCTGCAGAAAGAAACGCATGTTGAAACTTGTTTTGCCTTGTAGAATCGGTACAGAAATGAAGGAATATTGGATCGAATTGCGACATGTGACGAAAAGTTAATTCTTTACGATAACCGTAAGCGAAAAATGCAATGGCTGACCACAGGTAAAACGCCGCAACAGTGTCCTAAAGCAAAGCTTACCAATAAAAAGTTAATGGTAACTGTTTGGTGGTCTCTTTATGGCGTTATTCACTATAGCTTTCTCAAGTCTGATCAAGCATTAACAGCAGATTTTTACTATGCAGAACTTCGAACAATGATGGCGAAACTGGCAGTGAAACAGCCTCGAATCGATCTTCACCGTTATTGCTCAATGACGCAAAACCTCACACTCGAGAAACCATTGTAACTCTACAGGAGCTGCAGTTAGAAACCATACATCATCTTCCGTACTTGTGACCTTACTCCAACTGACTACTATTTTTTCATGATTTGGACATTTTTCTACGTAGTAAAAAAAATTCTTCCCAGGAGGCAGTACAAAATGCTTTCACACAGTTTATCCAATATCCCCAGAGTTCTATCGCAAAGGCATAAATAAACTTCCGATTAGATGGTAGCAATGTATAGATAATGAGGGTAAATATGTTGATTAAATAAATATGGTACATCTTAGAAAAAAAACGAGTTTTAATTTTTCAAATTTAAATTTCGTAGTTTAACCCCCTAACAGCTTTAATAAATTAATAAACGGCTAATCGTTTAATTTCAATTCATTGACACAAAGCCTTCAAAAGAACTTACTAAGCGGCATATTGAAAACTGTTCATTTAGTTCCGAAAGGAACATCACACTGATATAGGGTGCCAATCTAAAGATAGATATCGCAATAGAGCACCATCCACTTTCTTTGCAATCTTTCACTCTGCCAAGGTTGCCAGTGTCCGAGCTCATTCCCACGGCCGAACGGAAGCCCGCCCTCACTGTGCACGATCAGACCGAATAGGGACGCACCCGCCTGAATTCGATGAAACACTTCCAAGACGGATCTTTCTACGTAAAATTAGATTGATACGTAAAGAAAATTCCAACTAAAAGCCATAATAATTAATGCGCTTGAGAAAGCCACCTTGCTGATATTATGCACGTCTGCCTAATGTTTATTTATTTATTTTACATTCATATTACAAAAAATATTTGTGTTTGACTGGTATAAAATACATAATTGGTATCTTAATTTAAATAGCTCTTGACTTGGAACAATTATTCTAAAAATTGCCAAGAGGGTAGCAAACTTTGTCTAGAAGGAGAGTTCTCAATTTTTTATTAAAATTTTTCCTACATCATCAATCAATCGTTTTTAATTCTACAGGCAAATTGTTGAAAAACATTACTGTTTGGTGACGCATGCTATGCGGCCACCTTTAACTTAGGTTGTGTAACGGCCTTTAGATCTTTCCTCCAAGTCTTTCCTCGTTAAATCATTTCATTCTCAGACTCAGAGAGATGCCTTTGTTTGTAGAAATTATTTAGAATGAATATTATGTACACGCTGGGTACTGTCAGTATTTTCAGTTTTTTTAAATGGGGTTCACGAGACTCCCAGGGTGGGATCCTCATCATGGTCCATATTGCCCTCTTTTGTCAAGCTCTGGTTTCCAGTTAAGATCTGCATTAATTATAACCCTTAAGAACTTAAACCTTTACAAAAGCGATATTGTTATGTAGCACTTTTAGTGACAATATTCCTTTGTTGCTTGCTGTGGTCTTGAAGAGCATTACTTTTATTTATATTAAGTGCTATACTATTTGGGATCTGTTGACATACGTAATTGATTACATCATTGATAAAAATAATGAAAAGAATTGGGCCAGAATTGAGCCCTGCTATACGCACCTATTGATTTGTCCCATCTTTGATTTGTAGGTAATCTCCGTCATGTCATTCGATCCTGTACTTTTTATCTTACATATTGTCGTCTGTTACTTAAATACAATTAAAAAAAAATATTCCTGGTCCCTCACTCCATAATGTTCTACCTTGTCGATTAATGTAGTGTAATCTACGGTATCGAAAGCTGAGCTGAGGTCGAGAAAAAGCCCTGCGACTCTTTGCTTTTTGTTTAATGTTTTGATATACGTCATTAATTAATGCTTCGATGGCATTTTGAGTCCCTACGCTATGTTGATAGCCGAATTGCTTGGGGTTAATTATTTTATTTAGGTTGAGATATGCTTAGAATTTAAGTTCTGAGATACCCTAGAGCCCATTGGTGCACTTGCGTCAATCTACCCTCTACTTTTCAAGAACGCCACAGAAATGCTTTCATCCCAGGCGATTACGTAAATTATACACAGTTAATGGGTGAAGATATAGTACGTTAAAAGATATAAAACATTGGCCGAAGCCGAAGGTTTAATTATAATCAGAAACTAAGCTTAGATTAAACTAAAGATGCAACTTTGAAAATTGAATTGGTATTGGTTTGAGGTCGGTGGCGCAGGGATGAACCGAGATGTGACACCAACATTCATGGGTTCGATTCCCACACAGGACAAATATTTGGATGCATGAACATGTCTTGGTCCGAGTGTTTTAAAGAGCGGTAGCGCGCATCAAAGCAGCCCGTCTGGAGAACTACCTCTACATCACAGAAAACCGCAACCAAATAACAACCTCCTAGAGGGTTGTTGTGTTCCTGCGTGTGAATAAGGTCACCAGTATGCTCTCAAGAAGTTGCTGTGTTACCAGCAGAGTTGGCATCGCGCGAGTGATACTTGATGTATTGCGAGCGTTTACAGGCTACAGTAAGTACTTTACATCAGGTGGGCCATATGCTTATATGCTCCCGACGTTGTATAAAAAATGATATGATTGTTATTGTTGTTTGATTCAAAGTCAGTTTCCGTAATATCATTTAGGTGGGATACATGTGAATGATAATTTTTTTGTTTAAAAGATTAAAATGATTTTTTGTGCGATATAATTTAGTTGGTTTATTTACATTCTAGTTTTACGAATACCTATGTCTAATATTGAAATCTACTTAGATAAATTGATTGATATAGCAGGAAGATTAATTAATTATGAGTTAACATATGATTTATAAACATTACCGATCTAATCAGTAAACATAATGCATCCCTAATGCTATAGAATGACTCACAGCAAGTTCCAAGCTTTGATAAGTTTCATAGTGGGTTATCAAAGATCTCCGGTCGTTTGCCTCAAGACGACGTCGCCACATTGTCTGGCCTGGCGTCGTAGACATATTTAATTGACTCATATGTGATGAATATATTAGTAATGCGATCTATGATAAAAAATGCCTCTCTTGAATACAAACTTACTGTCATTGTAACAACGTTAAATAAATGGCAGTGGTAGGATATGGTATGGGGCATTTTGACATGAATTCGTAAACGTCTTAAGCTCGATTTCCACAGCAAGCAGAACGGAAGCGGATTCCATTAAACTCACAACGGTAAATGTTGTGTCTCCACAATGTCTAAAAATAAAAATAAAACTGACGTATGAATACAGAACAATACAGAATTAAAACCTGTACGAGTTAGATAGGCACTTTCCTGCCGAAAGATCGCCGGGGTGTCTAGTATACTATGCACAGGTTGTATTTGCATAGAAGTGTAGATAGAGAAACAAAACGCATGGAACGAGTCGCACGATAGGCTCGATAGATAAACATATTTACGAATGAGCAAATATACGCCGTATAAGTTAAAAGGGAAATCACAAATATGGTTATCAGCCATTACTTGTTCATTACGGCCGTTCCAGAAAATATCTTTCTACCTATCTGTATCTTCACGCCAAGTCCCTAGCAGAGTAGGCAGAGAGAACCGACAAACTCCCACATCTTACTCACTTTTTTGACATTCATAGCTCATCTTATACATATTCGCCGGTTTCTAAGGCATCTGACATGTCCTTCTGCTAAAATACGACGAATTCGATGATAGTAGGTGAGTATTGGCCTTCCTCAGCTCCTATATCCTTCCACTTTTGTATTGTATATCTGTTTCGACATTCTTTCCACATGTGCAAACCTACCGAGCACGCATTTTCTTTCTTAGCAGCGATACTCTGTTTCAAACCGATTGTATTTCACAAATCATCATTCTAAAGGTGATCTACAAGCGTTACGCCGCAAATTTTGGCATTTCGACCGCATTTATTCCACATTTATGCTCTCTTACTCTGTCTTACCATGAAAAACACATGTTTGCCTCATTTTCAATAGATGTCCTGGCTCAAGCTTGTACTAAAATACTTTTATGTTGTTATTTTTTTACTTTTCAAATGAATATTAATTACTTTTTTACACCATCGATATTTTTTGTTGAAATTAATCTACTTTACATGTTAATAAACGCATATTTACAATGCTATGTCGGGTATCAAACAAGTGTATCACCTAGCTGATGTGAAGGGAATTTAGATTTGGGTATAATTGGAAAACGGTATTTAATTCATAGAACACGATCTGTGCTTTCTGAAAATCATTTTTCCGAGTAACTGAAAACCTATTTAAAATCATATCACATCACAATAAAAAGGAAATCTTTCATACGGATACTCCGTATGGTTTATTTCTGAAAAGTTTCCTTTCAGACCTTATTTTTCTACTCCACTTTAATCAGTCTGTCAATCTTTTTTTTCAGAAATTAATATTCGAGTATATAGTATCTATTTATTATGAAATTTTACGGAATTTTATCTTCGTATATCTAACTTTTTCTGATATCCCTATGATATAGAGATTGACGGATATATGAGTAATCTTATACATATAATAAATAATCTGTCTATAACTTCACGCCAAATCCGTTGCGAGGTAGGCAGAGAGAACCGAGCGCCACGTGACTCGATTCTTACACACACAAAACCGCAGAAAACCTTTTGGTCTATGGCCTGACGATTCTCCACGATATTGTGCAGCGAGAAAAGTTGATCCGTACATTCATTTCCATTTCGAAAACCTCATTGTGCCTCCCACAGCATTTCACCGGATTTCACCCTCATTCTCCTTACAAATTACCTTGCCATATACTTTTGCCGCTGCCGCAGTGCAAGCGTGACCCATTACCTTTATACAAGGCCATGATGACTGCACGTCTCCAGTCCATTGGGATCATCGTTCACTAATATTGGGACCCTTCCAGGTCTGCAGCATAGATTTCATAAGTACCAGAAGGCGTCCCGGATGTAAGTGCCGTCTAGTTTAATCATCTCAACTGTGATTCGTATCGACCATCCGGTCTCATCCATAGTTATGCCTTCGAATGCCGTCAACGTTGAGTAAGCATGAGACTTACTCTCATTGCCAACGTCCGAAGCATAGTCATACATTTCTTCAAAATATTCACTTCACCGGTCTAACATTGCCTGAGTGTTCGCAAGAATGACACCAGCTTTAGACTTTATCTTGTCAATTCTGGATGCTGAAGAACCACTCGGAGACTTCTTTACATCTCTCCAAAAGAGTTTGGTATTTGTTTTTCGTCAGCCTCTCTTTCTTATTTATAATTTGTCTTTCACGCTTCTCTTTCACTAAAGTCTTGGTTTCATTCTTGCATAGACGGTACATTTCATTCTTCTTCTCCCTCATTTTTTTATTTAAGGGCAACGATGATACATAATCCAGCCACGCTTTCCTCTTTCTTGCACCGGAGGATTCAACCTTCGCATCCCATTAGGCATCTCCTTTCAATGTTTTATTCCTCTTTGCGCATTCACATGCTTCTTTTGCACCATCCATGATACTTTCTTACAAAACTTTCCAGTAATCATCCACATCTGAGTCGGAAAGGCTTGTATTTGCAAGTCTTTCGTTTAGCAAATACATACATTCTCCTTGCACTTTCATCTTGCAAATTTTCTTTCCTTATCCTTTCATAATCTCCGAAAGGGATACGCTCTCGCCAGTGCCTCCCCTTGCTGAAAAGTCCCACAAACCGGCTTGCCACCAGGTAGTACTCCGTTTCAACAGTGGGACCTCTAAAGGCTCTTGTATCTATTATAGTATTTCGGAGACGTCTAGCTATTAAAATCAAATCAATCACACTTTCTCTCACAGACTCCCAAAACTTCTTTAGTTCTTGAGCACACGCTCAGCTTACGGAAGCGTATGCTACAACTAAAAATACTCACGTTGTGCCCAGTTTTATACGAACCCAAAGAAGTCTAGGCACTACCAAACAGTAATCTCATACACCAGTGGTTAAACGAGAGAAGAGTACGATACCTACACAGCACTGGCATGATCGTCCCCGTCTACCCCAGATCATAGGGTCATCATCCCACCGGGTAGGTCATCGATGTTGCTCCCCTTGCGCTTAGTCTATGTCACACACAAAGCATTTAAACATCTCTCATTTATTACATCTATCAGTTCGTTCATCTTATCATTCAGTCCACCTCTCATATTCCACGTGCCTATGCAGCACTCGGCTCTCCTCGACCCGCCGGAATTGGCGTTGCATGGTGGGTGGCGCCGGACACCGTCGCATGCAGCTATATTCGCACCGACGGGGGTGGATCGGTGCGCGTTGCCTCCGGGGACGTCCTAATCCGCACATCAGTGCGCTCTTGGTCGCGAACGAGCACGCTTCTGGCACATGACTCCATAAAAGAAATAATGCATTGATATATACAAAAGATACCTAGACATGTTCGATCAAGATTGCAGTATCGAAAGGGACGAAAACACGTTTTTTTTATTTGCGATCTATTAAAAAAATAAGTAGATAAATAAAAACATCGATGCCCCCACATCACTATAAGGAATAAGGTCATTCGCCCTCCAACAAATCATTTTTAATTGCGTATTCTTCAATCTTTCCATCAAAGACCTGTTAAACCATATTGCTTCGAGGAGCTGAGAGGTCGTTAACCTTTATTTTTTTTTTTTGCAAAGGGGTCCGAGACGTTGCTCGTTTAAGAAATGGGTCACGACGAATTTTCGACTGTTGCCCGCTGAATTTAGGTCAACTGAAAATTAGAGAATTGATTTATGCTGTCAGACATTATCTTGTTTATTTTTATACCGGTTGTCAATCGAGCACGGTATAAAGCTGTTGCTGCAGTCTACGATTGAAACACAAGAGTGAAGTGGGAGTACTGACTCTTGTGGTCTCAGTCAGTCCCTTTCCCTAAGCTGCAAAGGACTTTGAGAGAATGTAGAGATACATGTATGTATATATATGTTCACGCCAGGTCCCTTGCGAGGCAGACAGAGCGATCCGAGCGCCATAAGACGCAGTCCTTACACGCTTACTTACTCACTCACTTAGAGATATATAATAACGTATATTTATTTTCTTATAACAGTCTACAATTGAAACAGTATAACACGGTATCATAAACAGTACAATTAAACTAGCATGCAGTTTGAATGCCTTGATTACGAATTGTTATTTATCTTATCACTATTAGTAATAAATATTACAGATTTTGAGACGTAAGTGACTCATTATCCTCTTTAGAGGCAAATCTAACCTCTCTGCACTCTGCCAGTCAATAAACTTGACCTGACCAAAAAGAGATAGATCGCATCGATGCAACCTGACTGGGGAAATAAACACCTTACAGATCGTAATGGCAACTCCCTGTAGGGTTGTTCTGTTCCTGCGAGGGAGTAAAGTTACTAAATAGTCAATAGATTCAGGCGTTATTTTGCGAAAGTCAAAAAAGCATACAATTTGATCTAATCTAACGTTGTGTATTTCAAACCAAACCAAACGCTAGTCGGCACCCATCCGCTACGGTTAGTAGATTAATGCCCTCGCTGCCATGGCTGCTCCGGTTGTCTCTGCGAGAATAACGTTTGTCACCTGTAGCGTTTTATTCTCACGAGAGGCGAAACACGTGTCGTAGAGACGACTGGTATAACCAGGGCAGAAACGGTGGCCGGTGCATGTGATTCCTGTTCCAGATGGCGGCCAAACGCACTCATGCGTTGCCCTCTAAAAACATCTTCACGCCTTTCTTGAAGAACCCCACGCTGTAGTCCCTTAGGAAAACCTTAGCTCATTCCACAACTTGAGAATTCTCGGAGGAAAACTTCTCTGGAACCGCACAGTACGCGACTATTGCAACATGTGAGGGCGCACTGACCGTCGTCGGCGAGCGGTCTAAATGATCACCAGTCGACGGCCGTGACAGAAGCCGTATTGACGGTCGCTGATCAAATGGTGATCCTTTAGGTATGCCAGAAGTCGTGTGTTAATCACATACTCCATCACCTTGGAGAGAAAGGAAGTTATGGCAATAGGCCTGTAATTCGATGGCTCTGATCCATCACCCCTTTTGGGCACTGAATGAATAGAGTAAATCCATCCGATTTTCGTAGTGCTGGCATAAATGGCGAGCGACCAAAAAGCACAGCCCCCAGAGGGAATGCTTGCTAGCCGCTCGCCAACTCTGGCGACGAAATTGAATTTTGCTCTAGCAATCGCCCTCTTACTGGATCTCGAAGCAGCATAAAGTATGCGTTTCAAAACACCGATATCCGTAGTCTAAGCCTCGTACGCAGCATGCTTAAGAAAGTTGACTTCCCTACAATGCCGATTAAAGCACGGCTACTTTTTAGCTTCCGCAGCACGATTGTGAATGTAGCATTCCATTGCATCCAATATCGCCGCGGCCACTGCCATTGCACAGGATTCGATGTCCTGTGTTTGGTCTAGCTGTGCTTCAAGCTAGACCAATCAGTAACGATAAAATCAACGCTTGAAAACTTTAGCCACAAGTATACAATAATTCTTGCATTGTGATATTTTGTGTGGCATTTTTTTATATGTCTTCTATTTTTTTATCTTTTTTTTATTTAAAACTACGTCATGTTACAGTGCCTAATATTATTAAAATGGCATATTCCGCACTCTGTCAGTCACTCCTTATCTACTGCATTACATCTTGGGGAGGCGCGTCTAAAACCTCGCTAATAAAACTGGAACGAGCACAGAGAGCCCTCCTTAAAGTGTGTACTTTTAAACCCATTCTGTTCCCTACTTTTGAGCTGTATCAATTCTGTGAAGTCCTTACCGTCCGCCAGCTTCTCAATTTATATACGGTTCTTAAGCAACACAGTATTACCGAATCCCATATTTACCCCTCCCAATCCCGTCGGAACCACCTCGTAGCCAAATCGTACCTCTTTAACACTGCCTTCTCAAAAAAAATTTTTGGTTTCCTTGGTCCGTTTCTTTATAATTCGCTGCACAAAAAATTCAACTTATTGTCAAGTACTAGATTCATTTGTAAAAAAAGGTCGTACATTTTCTACAAAGCCTAAATTACGAAGAGACTGAATAACTATTGATTCCAGCTACCTAGTTCACATTAATAGTCTCATACAAGCACTTTCCTCCAAATCTTCATTATCCCTGTATACTCACACAACAATTCTCACTACTCATACATACACACACCACTCAAACTCCGTCTCATACTTACTGCTTCTCTCCTGCCATATCTTATACACCAAGTCCCTCACACAATACATTTCCTTACTGTTCTTCCTAACTGTAACATGCTGCTACATTTTCCTCGAATACAAACACCCATACATATATAAATTCATCCACTCCATCCATCAATATACTCCACACACACACACTAGTATTCCCCTTCATTTTCAAAAAAATATTCTTGTGTTTTGAAATGCGCCTTCCGTCCATGTCAAGTGGGGAGAGTACTGGTGACCAGAGTCACAGGCTCAGGCCTAGTTCAGGCGCCAGTCTCTCTCAATCTTAATTAGTATTACATATTTATATATTCATTGTATACCTACCAAATAAGTAAGATTGTGTAGAGAGAAAAAGAAATATATTATTATTATTATTTTGTAAACAAAAATCAATGGTTGGTAAATAATGCCATATTTTTTACGAGTATGTACTCGAAATCGGAACAACGCTTCATTAGCTTTAGTTGAAGACTTTACTATAAAATGCTTTTGTTGTGACTTTACCATCTTCCAATTTACTGAAATATTTTTTATCAAATAAAATACAAGTCTATATGTCTGTCTGTGCGTTTGTCAGTGCGTTTGTCTGTGCGTTTGTCTGTCGCTTTTTTTCGAATATTCGAATTTTGACTTCAGATTCGGATTCAGCATAATAAAATAGAATAGGAATGTTCAGGAACACCGTTCCTATCTCTTAAGGAACATGGTTAAAATGGCCGACAAATAAAAAAAAAATTTAATTGTTATATAAATGACGAGCCAGGTGGTCCTCTGGCAATGCAAGCTTGCGCATTCTCAACTGGTTTATGTTTTAAATAAGTATAGTGTTATCCTTCAATACTACGAGTATTTGGATTTTTTTCCCAATCTGTATAAGAACAAAACATATTAGGATTTTTGTGAGTTAATCGATTTAGCCGAGCATCGCTCGTCGTCGTCGTTCTGTTGTTGTTGTGTGGCGTGGCGCGCACAGCTCAATAAGTTTGCTGACAATTTCGGATACCATTCTTTTTCAAAGTATCCACGGAACTTGTTCGTCAAATGACACACTGGTGCGATTTCTTGTATGTGACTCCAAGCTTCAAGAAGTCACTGGTTGGTACCAATGGAATCGCATTTTCTTGTTATGTTTCTTCCATCCTAATTGTATTAAATTTTATTTTTTTGGAATACACACACATACATATTGCATCATTGAATTGATGGCAATATCCACTAACTTCTGCCTGTGAAAAGGTTTTCTCATAATCGCATTTAAAAGAATCTTTAGTTGCTCCCATCTTGTCCTTTAACAGTGTAAATATACGCTGTATGTTTGTTCAGTTTTATAGAAGATAAAATGCTGGAACTATATTAGTACTTTTTTCTGTTGGTAAAATAGTGACTGAGCAGCCTTACAAAGTACGTTGCCGATACTTTAGGAAAAAAAACAAAAATTTATTGGCTGGAGTTACAAAGTTTCTAGATCATAATATTGATAAAAATGTTACAGGAATTTGTGACATATTATTAATTTTCTGCTAAATAATTTAATTGTAAAAGTAGCATCATATCTTTCATTATGAGTGTATATTGCGCAAACTTGCATGTGAATATTGTATATATCCTCACGCCAAGTCCCTTGCGGGGTAGGCAGAGAGAACCGAGCGCCATAAGACGCGGTCCTTGCATACTTCACTCGCTTCTGTGACATTCTCTTTTCATGCACGCTCGCTGGTTCCTGAGGCTCCTGGCGTTACCTTAATAATATGAATATTAATAAATAAATACATACTAAGTATGCACTAAATAAAGTAGATCATGTTAATTGTCTTAGGTTTTCGCGATTGTTACACATTGAATTGAACATGATGAGAGATGAGAAGATAAACATGATGATGAGAAGATGGTTGGCAAGTACCACCTGCTTGGGATCCAGTCCTAAAAATAATCAAGTCCCAAACCCAAAGATCTAAAAAATATTCGGACACTGTGAGCGATTTTTGTGTGAATCGGAACATATATAATTAATCCATCCATGTCGGTAAATGTAATAATTGAATAACTAATGTAAGACAAATAGCACCTTAGTCTTCCTGCGACCACGGACGCTGCAAAGCGTTCGAAACGTCAGGTTCAACAAAATAAATAAAATACACGATACTTCCGTTAAAAATTGTTTAATTCAATAGATCATGTTAAATTGAGAATTTGGTGTTGTGATAGCCCAGTGGATAAGGAGCCGACCTATTGACCAACTGGTTCCCGGTTCGAATCCTGGCATATATCACTAAAGTTCTGTTTTCGGATTTATGTACCTATTTGTGATTATCACTTGTTGGACGGTGAAGGAAAACATCGTATACTCAAGAAATTATATTTCGAAAGCGAAAAGCCTACGATGTTTTTGTATGACCTAACCTAAGAAAGGTCTTGTTTTCGCTCTGGGTTGTGGAGGTGTGACGGCAGTCGCTACATATAAAAACCAGTTGAGAATGCGCAAGCTTGCATTGCCAGAGGAACACCTGGCTCGTCAATTATATAACAATTCAAAATTTTTGTTTTAATTTGTCGGCCATTTTAACCATGTTCCTTAAGAGATAGGAACGGTGTTCCTGAACATTCCTATTCTATTTTATTATGCTGAATCCGAATCTGAAGTCAAAATTCGAAAATTCGAAAAAAAGCGACGGACAAATGCACAGGCAAACGCACGGACAAACGCACAGACAAACATATAGATTTCATATAGGAACGGTGTTCTTGATCAGTATATTCGACAAATCCTTATTTTAGGTAGCGGACCCTACCAATCATAATTATACAGGAAAGGAGATCTAAGAAAAAGATATGGTTAAATTGACAATTTGATTTTGTTGAAAGAATATTATGTTCTCAATGTGGATTCTTTGAACTTTCTTCTGTTAGTATCCAGCAATAACGTGAACAAGTTACCATTATCTGAATCGTTAACTGACGATGCACCCCCGACAATAAATATCAATATGGCACATTATTATAGAATGTGCCCGCATGGCGACGGGTGCAAAACCGAGCCAAGGCTAGCGAAGGACAATGTTCCCATCCGGTTGATTGGCATTGTACAATCGCTAACAAAATGCTTATTGTTATATTAAAGATTATAAGTTCAAGAGCGTAAGCAGCATTTCAGTATCTTATGTTTTATACTACGTCGGAAGGCATACAAGCATACGGCCCACCAGATGGAAAGCAGTTACCGTAGTCTATTAACGTTCGCAATACATTAAGTATCACTCGCGCGGTACCACCTCTGCTGCTATCACAGCAACTCCTTAGGAGCTTACTGGTGACCTCACTCACGCGCAGGAACACAACAACCCTCCGGAGAGTTGTTATTTGGCCGCGGTTTTCTGTGAGGTGGTGGAACTTCACCAAACGGGTTGCTTTGATGCGCCTTAAATAATCGGAATAATGCCCAAGTGAAGTAGCAGTAGCTAAATATTGATTCCAAAATGATATATACATATATCGAACTGTTCACTCAAAGTGGTATAAAATCGCCCTTGAAAATAATTTGAAAGGAAAAGAAAACAAACCCAGAGATCTTACTCAAAAACGTTCGGACACCGTGAGCGATTTATGTGTAAATCGGAACATATATAATTAATCCATCTATGTCGGTAAATGTAATAATTGAATAACCAATGTAAGACAAATGTCACCTTAGTCTTCCTGCGACCAAGGATGTTGCAAAGCATTCGAAACGTCAGGTTCAACAAAATAAATAAAACACGCGATACTTCCGTTAAAAATTATTTAATTCAAGGAAAAGAAAAAAATATTTTAATACCATAAGAAATGTTTGAGATTATTGTTATCGAATGCTAATGGAAGCATCTAAGTATGAAAGGACAGCATAGGGTATTTAGAATATGATCACAGTCACAACAATTCGACAGGAACACTCTACTAGATAGTCAGAGATATTTTTAAAGTTATTTGATATTCGTCTAACAATTGCAGGGCAGCAATACATCGCTGATTTAGCATCAAATAATCAGCTATGATGACAATCACACTCCACATCTCTTTTCTTCCTTTTAAGCCCGACAACTCTATTAGACACAGCATAAGCAGACCTTCGTGTGTACAGATAAAAATCGATTTACAGCTTTAAACTATTTTGGTTTCTTGGAAGACCTGTTTTCCTGAATTTCGTCCCCCATAAACGTTGCCTGTCTTTTTCATTTATTCACATATCTGTACACAGTTTTGCAATAAAATCTATTCTATTCCATTAGTGTTAATCTAGCCTTTGCTAGACGACCACCGAGATCATCAAAAATCTATTTCTTCAACCATTTTTATAGCAAACATTCTAAGTATAGTACAATAATATTATTTAACCATTTTGAAAGGAAACTCTTTATAAAATAAATAACAAACTTATAACTAATACAAACTGAACGCGACAGTCGAATTCACAATTGATATTCAACTGGTTCCTTGTACTTTTTATCTAAATATCTAACACCGGCCCTGCGAGTCGATGTCTGCGCATTTAGCAGAGCTTATACACTCACTCACAGGACCATAACAACCTTATAGGTAATTGTTATTTGTGCTAGGATTTGTGTAACGTCGAAATATTTCGCCAATTAGGCGGCTTCGGATTCTTTTAAATTACATACCTGGATTGATGATATTATGAATTTAATATATGGATAGGTAGACAGAATAAGCTTCATTTACATAATAATAGTTACTGAAAAATTATTTCAAAAATGGTAAACCAAAACATGATTACTTATTATGCAACAAGGCGGCCTTACTGCTAAAAGCAATATTTTCAAGGCAACCTTATGTTATTATGCTATATGTACAGTGAGATAGTGCGGAAGGCCAAGACTCGTGTCATTTTGAAGAGTCCAGAGATGGAGAGTAGCAACCCTACTTTAACACTAAGGCAAACCTAATGTCAGGCCAAACTACCATAAAATAAAAATCGGCCAAGTGCGAGTCGGACTCGCGCACGAATGGTTCCGTACCATTATCTATAAAAACGGCGAAAAAATCTCGTTTGTTGTATGGGAGCCCCCTTAAATATTTATTTTATTCTATTTTTTAGTATTTGTTGTTATAGCGGCAACAGAAATACATCATCTGTGAAAATTTCAACTGTCTAACTATCACGGTTCATGAGATACAGCCTGGTGACAGACGGACGGACGGACGGACAGCGGAGCCTCAGTAATAGGGCTCCGTTTTACCCTTTGGGTACGGAACCCTAAAAAACTATATTAATATAAACTAATATAAACGTCTATCAACCCTCAGTGCTAATTACATTAGGTTAGTTAGGTCTAGTACACAGAAATAGAAATCCAGCCCGCCGGGGCTGCGCCGACTTAGCTTTGATCGCCCTTTTTAACCCTGGACGCAAAAAAGAGACGTGTTATATGTTGGACCGTTATGTGAGTGTGTGTTGTAGCACCGTAGCTCTAAAACGGATAAACTGATTTGGATGCGACTTTTTTTTATTTGAAAGCAGGTTTTCTATCCGTGGATCTTTGACATGTTTTATCAAAATCGGTTCCGCCGTATCAAGGTCATCAGCTCTTTTGTTAGCTGCGGTAGAAATTTTAAACGCGTAATGGGTATTTACTTGACTTTCAAACAAATGCGTGACCTAACATTTCAAAACCCATGTATGCTACATAACTATGGAAGATTATGGGTTTTTTTACTTTTTATAGGTTTTTTGTGTCGGGGGTTTTTTAAATGTGTAATTTATCTTAATATTAATTCATAACAGCCTGAATTCATTCCTTTTTAATCGGAAAAGTTTAGAGCCAAATAAAGTAGATACTATTTATATTATATTTACATTATATTTATATTTACGGTGAAAGCCCCAAAAAAATATACTAGCATTTATTATTCATTTCACAAAATGGGTTCGTTGCTTGAAAACATCTATGATTTTGTATATAAATATACACGTATTTACGTATATAAATATTTTTGACCGTAAGTATTATTTTTGCTTATTGCTATTTCGTAAAAAATATAACAAATATATATATATTAAATACAGTAGGTAGGCGTTAAAAATATTCACTATTGAGCAGTCAGAACCCGTTATATAGGTTTTCCCATACATTTCGCGGTCGTATTCGACCACCCTTGTTTCGAAAGGTTAATACTCATTAAAAAGAATAAAAGAGTATATTAAACGATTATGGACAAACTGTACAATAATTCGAGAGTTCAATCTATGACAAACTATTGTCCTTTAATCGAATTTGACCAGCAGTACAGAGAAACTGCAGCAGATAAGAATCTTTAACGGGTGGGCTTCGTAATATCGACCCTACTTCCCTTATTGGCATGCGGGCGGCCACACCGAGTGTTTCCGAACAATAATAATGCATACGAGTAATTAAACTCACCCCTATAGTGGGTGGAAGGGTACGAGTGATACTTCCCTTAAGGACATGACCGCACATGAATGAATAGACTGCTGGTTACGATTTATTATAGCTACGTTAAATTGGTGTTTTCATATATTTGTTTATACTACGTCGGGAGGCATACAAGCATACGTCCCACCTGATGTAAAGCGGTTATCGTGGCCTATGAACGCTTACAATATAAGTATAAAGTATTTACATGCAATTTGATCTAACCTGCATTGTGTGCTTCCGCCACCAATTTGTTCATGCGGCCTAGCGCCGGCCGGCACCCACCCACTACTGTTAGTACGTGCAACATGCCGACGCTGCCATGGGCATGGCTGCTCCGGTAGTCTCTGCCTCGGCTGCTGCGGTCGTCCGCCACACATTCCGTAGGCCACACAGAAAAGTATATCACCTGTAAAAATCGACAATATCCATATTACGTTGTAAGTTGCTGTATTTTTTTTACACTACGACGGGAGGCATACAAGCATACTGCCCACCACATGTAAAGCGGGTACCGTAGCCTATTGACGCTTGCGATGTATTAATTATCACTCCTCTGCTGCTTACAGAGTAACTGCTTGGGAGCTTACTGGTGACCTCACTCACACGCAGGAACACAACAACCCACTAGGGAGTTGTTATTTGGCTGTGGTTTTCTGTGAGGCGGAGGTACTTCCCCAGATGGCCTGCTTTGATGCGCTCTACCTCTCTTAAAATTTAAATTTGCAGTGCCAGCTTTTGGTTTTTACTTAAATGTGCAGCAATCGAATTTAAATACGCAATGGCACTACAAGCTGGTTTCTCGCCAGTTATCTCGTTGACAGTCGTATTTTTTAATTAATAATTTTTTGTCCCTCTTGTACCACAAATAGACGATGGCGCAGGTGGCTCGGTGGCGCAGTCGTGATTGACGCCAGCTTGACACCAACGCTCGTAGGTTCGATTTCCACACAGGACAAACATTTGTGTGCATGAACATTATCTGTTTCATGGCGCATCAAAGCAGCCCGTCTGGGGAAGTACCTCCACCTCACAGAAAACCGTAGCCAAATAAAAACTCCACGGAGGGTTGTTATATTCCTACGTGCGAGTGAGGTCACCAGTAACTCGTAAGGAGTTGCTATATTAGCAGCAGAGAAGGCATCACGCGAGTGATACTTAATGTATTACAAGCATTCATAGGCTACAGTAACTAATTTACATCAGGTAGGGCGTATGCCTGTATGCCTTCCGACTTTGTATAAAAAAAAACATTTGACACATTATTTTTTAAATATGAACACAAATTATGAGATAAAAGCCCGATTTGTGATGGGAATGTTAGTCATAATGGTTTCGATAGTCAAATTAAGTATGATGCAAACTAAATATGAGTTTTGAAAATAGCAAGAGTTTCACTGCTATCCTGCTCTAATATACATATTAGATCTAGATTTTTCACTGCAGTAAGTTTTACAAATACCTATATATATATATATATATATTAGCCTATTATTTACACCGGGGCGCAGTAAACCGCGCGTAAACCATATACCTACATCGCTATACGAAGCAAGATACTCGTAGATGCCCTATTCTTCGGCTATATACTGTAATATTTTACGAAATACCACACCTTTATCCAAAAATCAGGGCATAACCTGTTTACCTACAGAAGTACCATTGTCAAGAAATTTATGTCGAAACAGAAGACCTTAGTTCCCCTTATAATTTCTAGGAACACTGTTATCGGACCCACGTAGGGTTGTCACGTACGTATATTTTATACTATTTATAGTAATGCTATTAAAAATAAATAATAAAGTTACAAGGACAATGTGTGAAATACGATAAATTAGCATCAAAGAGATTTACGGATACGGAGAAATACGGATTCACTTTTACTATGGCAGCGAATACAAAATGTAGAAAGTTATGGTTGTTTACTTACACTTCTTCTTCATGACGTTATCCCGTTTCCTAATCCATTAGGATCGGCGGGATACACTACTTAAGCCTAAAGATTTGGTGAAGATATTGATTTTGAGAAGGAGCGACTGCTGTCCGGCCTCCACAACTGTGTGTAACCCTTAACCATCAATCTGCAGGGATACGAGGCTCCTTCTATTAACAGAGCTCGAGAAAAATCAAAATGTTTATTGCGTATGGAACCCTTAGGGTACGAGTTCGACTCGCAACTGACCAATTTTTTTATATTACTACAGCACATGACCTATGGAGACCCACTGACACTATTATGCGTAGTATAAGAAGTCGAGTCGCTACGGATCGAGGGAGAAAGTAGAACGCGTAGTTCTTATTGACTAGTACACGAATCACAGAGAATCAGTTATTGGCTTATTGGGTAAAATATCACTCCACTGGTCATTAGGCACGAATCGCAGAGATATTTAAGCGCTAAATCACTTCGTTTTGAGTCAAGTGCTTCGTGTGCCGTCAAGTGGTTTATTGGTTTGTGGATCATTACCGTACTATTATTATAGGAGAGCTGACAACCCTAAGTACACAGCAAAGTACGCTATTAATATTGGCCGATAAATCTCTCTCGACAGATAGATACGCATGTTAATTTCAATATACAGACAGAGAAATGATAAATCATCATTAATTATTGTTGAATGTTGTTTCATTAAATTGATTGTATTATACTCATTAGCTCTATTAGAATATTGTTTTGTATTGTAATATGTAATTATATTGTAGGGAAATTTATACCCTTATGTAAAGGGCCACCGTAGCCAATAAATGCTTAGGTACAACACTTGAAGTATTGCTCGCGCAATGCCACCTATGCTGCTAACACAGCAGCTCTTTAGGAGTTCATTGGTTACCTTACGCATTCGCTGGCCCACAAGGCAGTTGTTATTTGACTGAGGTTTTATGTAAGGTGGAGGTACTCCCCCAGACGCGGGACTGTGCGGGAGTCAAATCTACGAGCATTGATGTCAAAATATCATTACTAACTACTATACTACCGAGTTCATAAAAGTTTGCATGCGTTTAAACCACTGCAGCTCTCGAGTAGAAAAAAACACGTTCCAGTTTTCTTTTTCGAAATCTTGAAGAGGACAAGAGATGATATATGAGAAGAAATAACAGTCCCCTAGTATTTTTTGTTGCCTTTCAAGTAAGCGACAACTTCTGAAAATAAGATGCAGCGCGTGAGTGATATTTACTCCTTGTTTGAAAGCGTAATAAATTCCATTGCGTATTTCTTTTCACTTTAGTGATATAGTTAAAGGTACGTAATAATGGCAAACTATAAAATCTGATTATAAATAATGGCAAACTCTACATAATATAATTAAGTTAGAATCGTAAATATTTTGTGACAATAATAGAGGTTAAAAGAATGGAATTTTTCAAAATACTCGTAGATTTACACCCATTTTGAGGAATCTTATCCCGGTTCTGAAACACATAGACTTTTTAACAAATATTCACCTTCTGACGACAAAGAAGAAGAGTTTTGAACAAATATTCGAGGCCACAATTTATCATCAATAAATGCAGTGATGCACCAGACGCGCCGAGGTCAGACATCGATGCAAGGCTAATTGTGTCAATTTTATTGATCACTCACACTTAACTCATCTAACCTTTAATTTCATTTCAATTTTAAGTTCTACAAATATTATTAACTATTCATTTTCAGTAAGTTTGTAGCTGCAATTTAGAATCAAATTTTGTGTTTTGAGCGCCAGGGGCTACATGCATTTACGGACTAACTGTTGTGCTAAAAATATATTAATAACTTTTTTTGAGATGGGTATTAAGCAAGACGAGCTGCCTTGATGCGCCCTACCTCTCTTAAAAACACCCTGACAAAAACACACAGACATGTTGCACATGCACACAATTACTTGCCTTGTGTGGGAATCGAACCCACGAGAATTTGTGTCAAAGTAACGTAACAGTGCGTTACGCCACTGCACTACCGAGCTCGTCAAAAAATTATACTATGATACTGTGTTTGCCTGCAAACAAATTATGAGAATTTATCACTAAGAATAAAAAGTCAATGTTAGTTCTAGGCGTCGTCGACTTCAATCGCTTTCTCTATAAAATTTATTATATTATAAGTTTTTATCTATCCATCTATATTGTCCCATGTGGAATAGATAGAGACAACCGAGCACTACATTACTCGATCCCTACGCATTCGTAAGCTTTCACGCTTTCACGCTTTCACGATTTTAATAAATCACATCACCTTTTAATAAACCTCGCCAAATTTGGTCGTAGGTTTTTTTTATATACCATGACGGGAGGCATACAAACATACGGCCCTCCTAATGTAAAACGGGTACCGTAGCCTATTAACGCTAGCTATAGCTAGTATCACTCGCGCGATGCCTCCTTTGCTGCTTATACAGCAACTCCTTGGGAGCTTACTGGTGACCTCACTCACATGCAGGAACACAACAACCCTCGGCTGCTTTTATGCGCCCCACCTCTCTTAAAACATCCAGACCAAGACAAACAGACATGTTCATGCACACAAATGTTTGCCTTGTGAGGGAATCGAACCCACGAGCGTTGGTGTCAAAGTCGCGTCATTCACGACTGAGCCACCGAGCTCGTCAATCGTCGTAATAGGTTCTTGAACTTACTCGGCTCCATAGGTAATAAATACTCTCTAATTAATCTAACATATTATTCCCCTCTAATACTCTCTTTTATATGTCATCGATGCGAACGTGATCAGTCTTTTGTCAGCGACGTCAGCGATGTACTGCACCTGGTAAAAGCACCTCTAAGTTATAAAATCTTATTCAATTGTTCTAACATAATCCATGTTATTAATATTCATTAATTATGTGACATTAAGTACGGCCAGAGTACAAAACCTATCCTATTGCAGAGAGGAGTGAGACAGGGAGACGTTGTTTCTCCGAAACTGTTCACTGCTGCGTTGGAAGATTTTTCAAACTAATGGACTGAAAAGGATATGGTATCAACGGCGAGTATATCACTCACCCTCGATTTGCCAATGATATAGTAATCATGGCGAGATCGCTGGAGGACTTGAACACAATGCTTGAAGATCTTGACAGAGCATCCCAACGAGTGGGTCTTAAAATGAACGACGATTGAATGTTTGATGAAATGAAGATTATGTCGAATGTACATGTCGTACCCACTCCAGTTTCAGTTGGGAGCGCGGTTCTCAAAGTTATTGATGAGTACGTCTCCCTAGGACAAACTGTCCAGCTAGGTACATCCAACTTTGAGAAAGAAGTCTATCGTCGATTCCAACTGGTGTGGGCAGCGTTTAGGAAATTGGGAAAGATTTTCTTGTCCAAAATACCTCAATGTTTCAAGACGAAAGTCTTCTACCAGTGTGTGTTGCCAGTGATGACTAACGGCACAGAAACGGGGTCGCTTACTATGGGCCCCACACGAAAGCTCAAGGTTGCACAGCATGCGATGGAGAGAGCCATGCTCGGAGTTTATCTGCGAGATAGATTCAGAAATAAGCGCATCCGTAGCACGACTAGAATTACCGACGTGGTTCTAAGGATCAGCAAGCTGAAGTGGCAGTGGGCAGGCCACACAGCTCGGAGAACCGATGACCGTTGGGGCAGAGAGGTTCTAGAATGGCGACCACGAACCAGAAAACACAGCGTGGGACAGCCCCCCGCACGATGGACCGACAGTCTTGTGAGAAACCCAGAGAGCCGTTGGATGCAAGCGGCACAGGACCGATCGCTATGGAAGACTACTCCCCCTTAGTCTTGCCTAAGTTTAGCAGTGGACGTCCTTCGGCTGATATGATAATGATGTGCCATTAAGAACAATTTAACTCAAATCTCGTGTCTGGCATGCCAATTACCGTGTTTGCCTACAAATAAATTTAAAAATTCAAATCAAATATTTGTGTTTACCAATACAAATAAAACAATCAATTTTGCTTCAACGCAGTCGTTTTTTCTTTTTAGGGTTTAGTCGCCTCGAGTTCCTCCGAGCATCGAATGACAAGTTAAACAAAGAGAAGGAAGGTACAACCCGTCTGGAGAAGTGCCTCACAGAAAACCGCAGTCAAATAACAACTCCTTAGAGTGTTGTTGTGTTCCTGTGAATAAGTGAGGCTAGACCAGTAAGCTTTTGAAGATTCGCTATGTTAGCAGTGTAGGGTGGCAAGACGCAAACAAAACTTTCTCTATTGCCTGCGCGTAGGCTACGGTAACCACTTTACATCAGGCGGGGCGTTCGCTAGTAAGTTTCCAACGTTAAATTTAAATAAAACTTTATTAACAAAACTTGAGAACCAAATTCATTGAAATCGAAACCAGCACATATGTGGCAACTATGTAAATAGGCGTCGACATCAATGAACTTGGGTCCACTTTTTTATTTAAAAAGTTTTATTTCATAAGTTTTTAGTTTATCACTTCATCTTCGTTGTATCTACATCAAACCTTCACTAAAAAAACGAGTGTGCTTTAGACCACACGACTGAAGTAAAACTTCTTTACCTCCATAGTGTGATACAGACAATAGGCCTGCACTGTGTCTTAGATATACGAAACTTAACTCGCTATGAGAGAAAGAGAGAAAGAAAATGTGTGCTCGCACCTCTCTCTCTTGCCCCTACAGTAATATACGAAACGTAACTCTCTCTTTCTATCTTCGCTAACTTATATCTCCCTCTCAACTTCCGTTCGCCTCGCCCTATCACACTTTTCGTAACTCTCTCGTCACGCATTCACCAGCTTACTTCCCAAGTCAAGCGTGCGTAAAGAAGTTTTACTTCAAAAATCTTGAGAATCAGGTCACAATTGACGAAGAAATCAGGTTAACCGACACACACAGATGAATTTGATTTATCAAGATTTACTGTTGATGTAGCGTGTACATCACTGAACTTAAGCCAGATCACTCTCACCCTATGCAATAAGAAAAGAATCATCAAAATCGTATAGAATTGGCGAATATATCGCGTAAATGCATACATAAAAAAAGTCGAATTGAGAAACTCCTTTTTATTGAAGTCGGTTAAAGAAGAGTCGACAACCCTAGTTTTAATATTATCAGTTTACTCATTATTATAGCCTTTCTTCTTAAACCCATTCTCGTAAATAATACATGTAAGCTTTCAGTTGACTTTTACAAGCGTAACTTATTACGAGTATCTGCTGTAAATGTCACTTCAAGGAGCAAACACATATGGAAGGGAGGATCGTATCTTTAAATTCAGGTAAATATAGTCTTTAAGGTTTCGGAGAAGTCTAAAAACAGAAATAGAAACATTAACCAACTTTGAACAGGACGTGGTTCGCAATTCGATTGTATTTTTCTTTAATGTTTACTATTGTGAATCGTTTTTTAATATTGATTTCTTTGGGAAGGACTTAACACTGCATTTTTATATGTATATAACATCGAGTGTCATACCAGCCTGATGTAAAGTGGTTACCGTAGCCTATGAACGCTTGCAATACACATTAAGTATAACTCTCGCGATGCCACTTCTGCTGCTAACACAGCAACTCCTTAGGCGTTACTTGTGGCGTCACTCACATGTAGGAACATAATAAGCCTTCAGGGAGTTTTTATTTGGCTACGGTTTTCTGTGAGAAGGAGGTTCTTTTCCATATTTTCGCATAAACTAGACAAACATTTGTGTGCATGAACTTATTATGCACACAATATTTGTTCTGTTCCTGAGTGACATAACTGACGATCTCTAACGAGTTCGGTGACGCTGTGGTTAGTAAACAAACTATGAGAAACTCCAACGGTCGTGGGTTCGATTTCCGCACAGGATAAATATTTGTGTGCTCTATGTCTGTTTGCCCTGGTCTGGGTGTTTTCAGAGAGGTAGGGCGCATCAAAGCAACCACTCTGTGGATGTACCTCTACCTCACAGACAAAACCACAGGCAAATAACAGCTTCCTTGAAGATCGTTGTGTTCCTACTAGTAAAGGAGTTGCTGCAGAGGTAGCATTGCATAGCATAGACTACTGTAATCGCTTTACAGTAGGTGGGTGGTATGCTTGTATGACTTCCGACGTTGTACTTATAATAATAAAAAATAGTCCCAATACCTGCCGTGACCTAGTTCATGGGTATATTGTCACATTGATATCCCCTGGACAAAGTCACGGCGGCTATACAACATTACATCAAGCTTCTCAAAGGGGCCTCTACGCGTTGGATCCTTATCCCCGCGCACGCCTAACAAATGACCGGGATAATACCCGTGAATCAAAATAAAATATAATATTTTTGGAGATATTGCGATTTCATTCAAATCGGTAGGCCCTATTCAGAGTTTCTAAACCCTTATAATTATGTTGGAGAAAATGCTGTGACTGACAATTTTCTCATTAATATTATAGTAGTTTATGATGATACAGTCACATAATAGATTTATTACATCACATAAGGTATATAACACTCGTGTGTCATATAATACATCATACGAGTGTTATAATACTTAGTTTTACGCATCGTTATTTACAGTCATATCTTGTTACTTTAATTATATATTTAACGAGTCTGGCCATAAATACTGTTCTATGTAACAGTATTAATAAAACTTTTCTTTTTTCAACTCTTTAGTTATTTTGAATTTATAACTCCTTCCCTTCCTTCCTTTAAAAGATTTCCCGCCGTTTTATATATTTTTTTCGAGTTTATTACCTTTCCTCGGCTCCTACATCCTTCCACTTTTGCGTTGTCTATATCTGTTCCGTAAATCTTTAGCTGCATTCTTTCCACATGTCCAAACCAACGGAGCATGCCTCTTCTTATTTTAACACCGACGCTCTCTTTCAGACTAACTCAATACAATAATAGTGTCTCAAAATTGAAAATCGAAGTCTTATACATAAGATTTAGAGATAAATCTTACTTACATAACAATAAGTACGTATAGCAGTGTAAACAGTTAGGTAATGTACAGCTACATTCACCAATATATTTAAGAGAGGTGGGGCACGACGTTAGCCCGACTAGGAAAGTACCTCCACCCCACAGAAGACGGCAACCAAATAACAACTCCCTGGAGGGTTGTTGTGTTCCTGCGAGTGAGTGAGGTCATCAGAAGATGAGGAGTTCCCGTGTTGACAGCGGGTGTGGCAACGCCTAGCGACATACTTTTTGTTGCTAGCGTTCTTAGGCTACGGTAACCGCTTTATATCCGTCGGACCCTATGTTTTTTGCTATACGCCGTAGTATAAAAAAAATATTAGGTATCATACTGAAAATCATAAATTGTGAAAGAACTGAACATTGCTCTAACGAAAAGATAAACTGGATTGAGAGAGAAACTTAAATTCGCCGTTGGAAAACAACACAGTTTTCAATAACACAGTTTTCGGATTTTTCCCCCTTTACTTTTCTTTCTATGTCAACTGGAAGTACCCTATAGGCTTTGATTCCCTTGTTTGATATAATCTCTGTATATATATATATATATATATATATATAAGCAAGTATAAGTTCATTTTGTTACTTTATTACATAGCATTTATATAGGATTCGAACGAGCATCAGTCTGTTAATAGTTTGGTTCTCTATCTACTAGTCTATCACTGATCTGTACGTTGATGAAATTAGCGCATTTAACTTTGCAGTAAGCAAACTTTGAAACGATATCTTTCTGATAACGATATATTCATATTCATTTATTCACTATAATTGGTATTTAGCACACAATAATGGTTTCTAGATGACATTAAAATGCTACTTAATTACCTTTCAAAGCATTCATGAATTTTTCTACAATTCAATCCAACACATAACATACCATACAATAAAATTCATATTAATTTCATACGTCAAAACATGAATGATGCAAAATAAGTATTATAAAGGCGTAGATTCTCCGCTAATCCTTAACGGAAGTCTGTGTTTTTTCAATACTCCATCGGGAGGCATACAAGCATACGGCCCACCTGATGTAAAGCACGTATTAACGCTTGCGATATATTAAGTATCGCGCGCGCGATGCCTCCGCTGCTGCTTACACCGCAACTCTTTGAGCTTACTGGTGATCTCGCTCACACGAAGGAACACAACAACCCTCTAGGGAGTTATTATTTGGCTGCGGTTTTCTGTGAGGTGAAGGTACTTTCCTAGACGGACTGCTTTGTCAAAGTCAAAGTCAAAATCTTTTTATTCCGTAAAAATGGCTACATTTGTTTGGAATCGTCACAATTTTTTTCCCTACCGTGCAGTTTATGACTAGGTGAGCACTGATAAAAATACTGCCAAAAAACTCAGGCATCCCTCTTTTGGTATCCAAACAAATTTACATATTTTATTAATTACATTATAATTGGATCGACTCACTCCCAGGCATTTTTATCATTAATATAGTCAGATACTTTATAATATGCCCTGCTACACAATTTGGCTTTAATAATAGTTTTAAATTTGTTAATTGACAATTCTCTTATATTGCTGGGAAGTTTGTTATAGAACCGTATACATTGCCCCATAAAAGAATTACTTATTTTGTGGAGACGGCTTGCATGTAAGACAAGATTATGCTTATATCTAGTATTTATGCTATGAGTATCACTCTTTTTACAAAATGAGTCTATGTTTTTATGGACATACAAAAGATTTTCATAGATATATTGCGATGCGACTGTTAAAATATTTATTTCTTTGAATTTTTCTCTAAGGCTCTCCCGGGGACCAAGTTTGTAGATAGCTCTTATGGCTCTCTTTTGCAATAAAAAGATGGTGTTAATGTCCGCGGAGTTACCCCAGAGAAGAATTCCATATGACATAATACTATGAAAGTAGCTGAAATAAACTATTCTAGCCGTATCAATATCAGTGAGCCGTCTAATAGTTTTCACTGCATAGGCTGCAGAACTTAGTTTTCCTGATAATTTTTCAATTTGTGGGCCCCATTGTAGTCTGGAGTCAATTGTTATACCCAAGAACACAGTTGTCTCCACAGGGGCTAAATTAGTTCCATTAACATGTACATTGGTAGCCACCTGTCTTACATTAGGTGTTGAGAACTTAATTACTTTAGTCTTTTTATCATTTAAAAGCAGATTATTAACACTAAACCAATGAATAACTTTAGAGAGAGCATCGTTAACTTCGTCATAATTACCTAACCGTCTATTAATTTTGAATGTCAAAGAGGTATCATCCGCAAACAACACAATCTCATGTTTATCCCTTACATAATAAGGTAAGTCATTTATATACACCAAAAACAAGAATGGACCCAGAATGGACCCCTGTGGGACTCCCATAACTACAGGGGACCCCGAAGATCTTTTACCATTAACAACGACCTTCTGTATCCTATTGCCCAGATAAGAAGACAGAAGTTCGAGAGCCTTGTTCCTGATACCGTAGTGGTGTAATTTTCTGACAAGAGTGTCATGGTGCACGCAGTCAAACGCTTTAGACAGATCACAAAAAATTCCCAAGGCATCTTGCGAACCCTCCCATGCCGCGAATATACTTTTAAGCAAATGAATCCCTGCGTCTATAGTTGAACAACCTCTCGTAAATCCGAACTGTTTCCTATGAAGCAAATTATGTGTATTGAAATGTCTGAGCAACTGGCTAAGCATTAGTTTTTCAAAAATTTTACTGAGAATGGGCAGTATGGAAACAGGTCGAAAATTCGAAGGGTCCGAACTATCTCCAGATTTAAATAATGGAATGATTTTACTATGTTTCATCAAGTCAGGAAATACACCAGATGCCACACAACAATTGAAAATTGTAGCTAAATGTGGAGCGATTGAAATAATAATAGAAGAAATGGTTTTGACAGATAGACCCCACAGATCTTTAGTGTTTTTCATATTTATTGATTTAAAAGCGTTCAAAACATCTTTTGGGCTTACAGCTGAAAATTCAAATATTGTGTCGCATTCTACCACGCTCTGTTTGAGAACCAGTTCAGCAGATATAGACGAAGACATAAGATATCTCGTAGTTATAAGAGGAATGTTAGAAAAATATTTTTCAAACTCAGTCGCAATTTCTACATCATTTTTGATATCTATATCTTTAATCGAAAGTCTCGACTACGTACTTTCGCTCTACCCGTCTCATTATTTATCATATCCCAAACAGATTTAATAATATTTGTTGAAACATTAATTTTATTTCTTAAATATATAGACTTAGCATTGGAACAGGCTCGTTTAAATATTTTGGCATAATTTTTTACAAGTTCTTGAAAAGTCGGATTGTGATTACAGGTCCTTTCTTCATAAAGTTCATACAATTTATTCCGACTTTTGTAAATACCAGGAGTTGCCCTGATGAAATCCTAACACATCAACTCATAAGGAGCTTATTGGTAACCTTACTCAGTTCCAAAAACACAACGTTGGAAAGTCTATTTGGGCGTCTTCTGTGAGACGAAGGTACTTTCCCCAGTAAGACTGCATTGATGCACTCTATTTCTCTTTTTCGCTACAGTCTCAATCGCAATTGTAAACTTAAAGGACGTGTTTATTACTTAGTAAGATACATAACTAAAATTAAATAAATACACAATAAAACTAAAACTAAATTACATCTAAAATTTAATAAATCTAAAATAAAAATAATAACCTAATATAAATCTAAAAAGTAAGGCCCCCGCGGCATTGTACCAACAATGCTGGCATCATTCCCGCGCTGATTCGCAACACTAGTGCGCTGAGCGAGGAAACTACCAGCTCTTTGGTCGTCTCGCTAGTTCTTGAAAAAGCGACTGCGCGCCTGGACCCCACGGACCAAGAGTCTCTACTCCGAAAGCAACAAAGTTATACTCGGAGCCAAGACCCCTGTAGTTATTAATTTAAATGTTCGGCCGCCTCAGCCGCCCCGCCCGCCTTGATGGTAGTGCGATGAAGATGAGAAGAGGCCATCAGCTCTTTCCACGTGATTAATTCATGAAGACTGAATATTATGAATTCTAATAATCGGAGAGCTGAAGCTGTTTTAGTGGATCTAAAATAAAAGCTGTAAGATGGTAGTACCTATATATTATATTCTCCGCTGTTGTAGGGTGTAAATCGGGATTTAGTGAGATGAACAATTAATTCAAAGCTTCAATTTGTTCTTATTACAAAACCCTCATTATTTTCAGGAACACCATTCCTACATGAATTCTATATGTTTATCTGTGCGTTTGCCTGTCGCTTTTTTTCGAATATTCGAATTTTGATCGGATTCGGATTCAGCATAAAAAAGTAGAATAGGACTGTTCAGGGACACCGTTTCTATTTCTTAAAATGGTTGACGAATTCAAAAAAAATAAATTTTAAATTGTATAATTGACGAGCCAGGTGTTCCTCTGGCAATGCAAGCTTGCGTATTCTCAACTGGTTTTTACTAATATTATATTTTTTGTAATTGTTTTCTGACATAATTCTATTTCGTTACCGGCTTCGAAAAAAACGAGAAATTTCTATGTCTCATTATGTCTTTTTACGTATGTTAATCGATACCGGAAACGACATAAATGGGGGACGAATCCGCATCTACCTTAATGACACGCATTAAGGTAGATCCGGATTAGTCCTCCAAAAATCGTGAAGATTTCTTGTTATGGTCGACTTTCTTGATCTTATTCGTGTGATCTCTTGTAATTTTAATAAAGTATTGATAAGACTTGATAATAATGCAAAAAGTTGTAAAATTAGCAAAATTACGAAAGCAAAACCTTTATTAAAAATGACGCCAGGAAAAATAAATCAACGTGTGAATATTGAATGGCTTTTTTTTAATACATAACGCCGGGAGGCATACATGCATGCCGCCCACCTGATGTATAGCGGTTGCAATACATTAAGTATCACTCGTACGAAACCTCCTCTGTTTGCTCCGCTGCTAACGCAGCAACTCCTTAGGTTTACCGGTGATCTCACTAACATGCAGGAACCTAACATAGATTGTTAGGTTAGGTTAGGTTAGTTGTTACTAATATTATATTTTTTGTAATTGTTTTCTGACATAATTCTATTTCGTTACCGGCTTCGAAAAAAAAGAGAAATTTCTATGTCTCATATGTCTTTTTACGTATGTTAATCGATACCGGAAACGACATAAATGGGGGACGAATCCGCATCTACCTTAATGACACGCATTAAGGTAGATCCGGATTAGTTCTCCAAAAATCGTGAAGATTTCTTGTTATGGTCGACTTTCTTGATCTTATTCGTGTGATCTCTTGTAATTTTAATAAAGTATTGATAAGACTTGATAATAATGCAAAAAGTTGTAAAATTAGCAAAATTACGAAAGCAAAACCTTTATTAAAAATGACGCCAGGAAAATTAAATCAACGTGTGAATATTGAATGGCTTTTTTTTAATACATAACGCCGGGAGGCATACATGCATGCCGCCCATCTGATGTAAAGCGGTTGCAATACATTAAGTATCACTCGTGCGAAGCCTCCTCTGTTTGCTCCGCTGCTAACACAGCAACTCCTTAGGTTTACCGGTGATCTCACTAACATGCAGGAACCTAACATAGATTGTTAGGTTAGGTTAGGTTAGTTGTTATTTGGCTGCGGTTTTCAATGAGGTGGAGGTACTTCCCCAGATAGTCTGATTTGATGCGCCCTATCTTTTTTAAAAACACTCAGATCAAGACAAGCAGACATGTTCATGCACATAAATGTTTGTCCTGTGTGGGAATCGAATCCACAAACGTTGGTGGCAGTTGGGTTTGTATTATTAACCACTGCGCCACTAAGCGCGTCAAATTGTCGATGTATGAATTGTATGTAGTTTTTATGTGTTTGCTTATATATTGTCTACTTATATATTTATTATTAAAATAATTATAAATCTTCAAAATACTCTACAAACGTTACATAGAGTCTATATACAATAAGACAATTAATCTAGCCAATTATTTTAAATCGCCCACCTACCTACATAATTGTTTGTTAAAATTTATTTCAATTTTAACTTTTACAAGTTCTAACTAAATGAAGTCACTTATCTACTCAATGCGGAGTAAGAAAAGAAGAAACGAAAGTCCTATTAGTTTTAATTAGCAATTCTTATATATATATATATATTTAGATATGTTTGCTTTCTAATGTTTACCTATATAAGTGCATTTTCTGAAAAATCGTTTACCTCCGATTGATGGATACCTACCATCTGAAGAACATCATAAGAACATCAACTTTACTTTTGAAGGACTGGTGCGAGTATTATTCAAATAGGGCAATTATATGATGCAGTGAAGTAATACCCCCCGGAAGGCAATCATGTATGATGATGACTCTTATTACCTAGTTCACGGAGCAACGTTTTTGTCATTATCAGTCATTGGCCAGTAGGTTCAAATCGCTGAGATATTGAGGCGCTGAAACACATTTTAGGGAGTGAAAGGTTTCCCTTTATGCGTGGTCAAGTTGTTAATTCTTTGATACTTTAGCTATTAAGTGGTGTAAATAAAATTTGGATGTATCTGCAACACCATACTGTATCCCCCAAGCAAATTTAATGACGTGTACACCTCAAACTCGTCTATGCTACCCAACCAAACCCCGCACTTAACAAGTTTAGTTAGTAATTGACAACCATTACCATACTGCTTCCCTCAACAATCAACAAGTTAATACACGAACTGCATACACATAACTGCACACATAGTGCGTATATGCAAAAAATTCCGATCACGTACCGTCTAGACGATGACGCTGAGTTTAACCAAGTTAAATGCAAATACGCCATTGTGCATGCGTTTTTCGGCAATCGATTTCGTATTCCTTGCAAGGTTAATGTTAAGGGGAGGTAGCTTTATAGAATATTTAAATTAATATTACTTAAGGCGGTAATAAGTAATTCAAGATTTGATTATGATCATTACGTTACAATACTAGCTCATTTACTCACGAATGACTCGTTCCTAGCGTTATCCCGTTTCCCAATCCATTAGGATCGGCGGGATCCGCTACCTAAGCCTAAAGATTTGGCGAAGATATATTTTGATATGGAGTGACTGCCGTCAGAACTCCATGACCCAGAGGGAAAAACCTTAGGATAAGTCACACGTCCATGGATATACAATTTCTTCGACGTGCGGGTTTCCTCACGATGTTTTTCTTCACCGCCGAGCAAGTGATAATTACAAATATGTACATAAATCCGAAAACACGAATTTAGTGGTACATGCCAGGATTATTATCGGTTCTCCCTAGTTTCGTCGAACGACATATAATAAATTTTTTTATGTATAATGTCGCTTCAATAAAGTCATAATTATCCATGTATATCATTTACTTTATAACCATTTGACATAAATATTCAATTGACATAAACATATTTGAACTAATTTTGATTTCGAACTAATTTCATTCCTATTATAATTGAACTATTTATCAAATGCATGTCGAACCTTGCTCACTCGCACGGATTTTAATGGTCACAAGTCTAACCTAATCCAGCAATGTCGGACTGCTTATAATAATACTTAAGTACTCTTGATCTAGTAAAAAAAATATGACAAATTAACGTTATATAAAAGAGCATTAGGACAAGTGATATATAAAATGTAATGTTAGGTAGAATGAAATTAGGTATTATGTATTTTTATATAAATTGAATATTATATAATTTGAGCATTATTGTAAGTAAAATTATATACTTGTTATTGTATAATACGCTACTATATTTATCACCATAACAAATAAACTTTTTTAATAAATAACCTTTTTAATGACGCACAATTATATTTGCTATTATATATTTAATAATGGCGCATTTAACTCGGAACGCGTGACGTCATTTGTAAGGAAAAAAACAACCAGCCGTGAAAGTTATTATTGCAATCGATTGACTATTAACAAACAAAATAAGTTACAAATAAATTAACGAATATTAGCAAAGCATTATTCGCAGTATGAACAAGGTGCGCGTGAGGTTGATGTCGATTGAAAATGAGACACTTACAGCCCAACGCACTTAATAATATTAAAAAAATATTAATACAATATTTTTAAGACAGAACGCATTAAATCAGCCCTACTGAGAAAGTACCTCCATCTCACAGAAAGCGCAGCTGCTGGAAAGTTCTTGTGTTTTTTTTTTTATACTACGTCGGGAGACGTATACAAGCTTTGGTTTGGAACAACTTCCTGGGAAGTTCTTGTGTTCCTGCGAAAGAGTGCGGTTACCTCTAAGGTTCCAGGGAATTACTGTGTTAGCAACAAGGGAGACAACGCGGTAGTCAGGTGGGCCGAAAAAAATACAAATTATATAACAAAGAAATTTATTGAACTTTGCCTTAACAAAATCAGGACCTAGGCTTCAAACAATAAAGAATTCAATCACATGTCTAATTTTAGAGCTAAGAATAATGTAGTGTCTAGTTTGCCTTTTTAGCAGTCTATCCTACGATCTAGACTCTACAGACACTAGTTGAATATTTGGACGTTCGAAATGCATATAATTACAATAAAATTGCAATAAAAAACCTTTGTCTGTTGAATTATGTTGTCTAGATAGTCGGATTATCAGGATGGTCTTCCGGATAGCTGACTCCACTCATCGTCGATAAGATTTTTATCTTCACACATTGGAACCATAATGGTCGCGAACTGTGCAGCTCCAAAGAAGTCTTCTGTCGAGAACTCTTAAGTGATGTAATGATTTCGCTGCCTAGGTTTATCCCTAGGTATTACAATACGAGGTTCTTCACAAAGGCGTGAGGTTTCTACAGGGTCGGCAGCGCTCGTGGTGACACAGCGGTAGCTGCTCAGGCAGGTTTGTTTGATACCTCAGTATAAAAACAAGTTGGTTTGAAAAAGAGTGACGCAATTAAGATAACAAAAGGTATGCTCTAAATAGTAGTGTCACTATAGTGTAAGCACGATTGTACTCGTATTAATACAAAACGAAAATGGAAGGATGTAGGGCCGAGGAAGACCACTACCAAACTGGTTGTGTTTGGTGATTAAGACCCGACAAGCGTGCTTGAAAAGAGCCATGAAAGCTGAAGAAGCGAGAGGTGTGTAAGGACTGCGTCTTGTGGAGCTGGGTTCCCTCTGCCTATCCCGAAAAGGAACTTGGTTGACGACACAGATAGAGATAGATAGATAGATAGATATAACTTTAAACTTTCCTTGACTTTTAATTATGTTAAATTAATTTAAACAAATTAAATAATTTGAAAAAGGCTCACTTACTTAATACTTAGTCTTGGGTAACTAGTGGAGTTGTGTGTTTGAGCTTTGCTCTAGGTTTTGTTTTTTGAGTAAAATCGTGTTTTTGCTACAAACACATAACGCTCTGTAAATATAAACTAAATAACTAATATATAAGATAAAATAATATATAATTTAAATTAAAATCTTCTCCTTCTTCGCGTTATACCGTTTCCTAATCAATTAGGATTGGCGGGGGCCCTACCTAAGCCTAAGGATTTGGCGAAGACACTGATTTGTACATGGGGCGACTGCCGTCAGACCTCCACAACCTCGAGGGAAAATCGCATCTTTCTTAGGTAAGGTCATACGTCTTTCGAAATATATTTTCTTGGACGTGTGGGTTTCCTCACGATGTTTTCCTTCACCGTCGAGCAAGTGATAAATATGTACATAAATCCGAAAACACGAATTTAGTGGTACTTGCCCCCGCCGGGATTCGAACCGTTTGCTCAAAAGGCAGGTTCCATATTCACTAAATAAATTTTGTATATATATACATTTTATTCAAATTAATATATATATAAAATTCTCGTTTAAAGTAACAAGAAATTTTGAAGTTTCTTTATTTTTATACAACGACGGAAGCCGTTCAAGCATACGGGCCACCTGACGTTAAGCAGTTACCGTAGCCTATTAACGCTTGCAATAATAAGTATTACTCGCACGATGCCTCCTCTGCTGCTTACACAGCAACTCCTTAGGAGCTTACTGGTGACCTCACACGCAGGAACACAACAACCGTACAGGAAGTTGTTATTTGGTTGCGGTTTTCTGTGAGGTGGAGGTACTTCCCCAGACGGGCTGCTTTGATGCGCCCTACCTCTCTTAATCATTCTTAATCATCTGAATTGGCATCGGAGGTGTGTATGAAAGCTTGCAGTACAAGGAGTCGCTTGTGCATTATAAGAGTTCGTACAAAACAGGTATGTACAGTATGCTTGTTCAAAATTACATTGTGAGAATACAAGAATTTAGTAACATGCAATACTAATTCAGTCAGTCACAGAAACACAACAACTTTCCAGAGAATTGTTATTTGGCAGAGATTTCTGTGGAGACACTTCCCTAACCAGGCTGCTTATTAAATATTAATGTGTCAATCTCTTTTTTACCAGAGCTTCATTTGCTAATTGGAAGGATACAACTACAAGCCTTATGATACTCGGTTCTCTCTCCCTACCCCGCAAGGGACCTGGCGTGAAGATATACATGCAAATACAAGGCTACATACATGAGTTGAGTCTCTTCTATTCAATTTCCTTGTGTTGATACACACGATAAAAGTCTTTTTTAGGGTTCCGTACCCAAAGGGTAAAACGGAACCCTATTACTGAGGCTCCGCTGTCCGTCCGTCCGTCCGTCCGTCCGTCCGTCCGTCCGTCCGTCCGTCTGTCACCAGGCTGTATCTCATGAACCGTGATAGTTAGACAGTTGAAATTTTCACAGATGATGCATTTCTGTTGCCGCTATAACAACAAATACTAAAAAATAGAATAAAATAAATATTTAAGGGGGCTCCCATACAACAAACGTGATTTTTTTTGCCGTTTTTATAGATAATGGTACGGAACCCTTCGTGCGCGAGTCCGACTCGCACTTGGCCGATTTTTTTATACCACTTTGGCGGCAAACGAGTGTGGTGGTAAGTAGTAACCACCTCCATCCCATTGCTCCACCGACCTCACTGTCATATGAGCCGAATCGCGGAATTTAAGTAAGTTAGGTAAGTAGCAACCGTAGCAGTGGACATTTGTAACATCAGGGGTGTCACGCATGCGTTACCGACCCTATAAAAACCTTTTCACGCCTCTCTTGAAGAGCGTTATTTCGATTTTTAAAGGCGATTTGTTCTCAATATATTTTGTATGTAAGTGATAATAATAATAATAATAAAAGCCTTTATTAACAATCTTATATGTTACATTTCATCTTATAACTACTTATGTACTACTAATATTAAACATGGTTGGTTATGAAAGCAACCTAATTCAGTGTTATTATTTGTATTAGACACCGGTTTCGTGATTGTCTTGCTCTTTGGGATAGGCCTCCCCAAGTTTTCTCCACAACGATCTATCCCTAGCTATCCTCATCCAGCACGGTCCTGTTACCTCTTTGATGTCATCCTCCCATCTTCGATGCTGTCTGCCTTTACTTCGCTTTTTATATCTAGGGCACCATTCCGTCACTTCGTTCGTCCACTTTTCTGTCTTACTTCTTGTTAGGTGTCCTGCCCATTTCCATTTCAGTTGTTTGATTTGGTATTTTATGTCTATGATCTTGGTTTGTTTTCTGATTGTTTTTAACCTAATTTTATCTTTTAATTTTATGTTGACTATGCTTCTTTCCATTCGGTGTTGACAAGTTTCCAGTGATTTAATATTTTTCTTTGTACAACTCCATGTCTGGCATCCATAGGTCATGCTGGGTAGAATGCACGTGTTAAATATTTTCTTTTTCCCTTCTATTGGTATATCCGAGTTTTTCATTACGTCTTTTAGAGCCCAGTATCTCCTCCATCCTAGGTTTATTCTATTTTGAATTTCTTTTGTTGTGATGTCTGTTGGAGATATTATTTGGCCTAAGTATGTATATTCGTTTACATATTCTAGTTCAGCAGCATTATCAGGTTTTATGGGAGTTTTGACGTAATTTGTCATTAATTTTGTTTTACTGGTATTTATTGATAGTCCTACCTTTTCGCTTTCGTTTATCAGTTGTTCAATCATAACCTGCAGAGTGTTTCGATCATCACATATTAATACAAGATCATCTGCGAATCTTAGATGGTTTAATAATACTCCATTAACATTTATACCATATTCCTTCCATTCCAGTTGTCGAAATATATGTTCTAGGGTTGCCAAGAACAGTTTGGGTGATAAGGGATCTCCCTGTCTAACTCCCTTTCTAATGGGGAAACATTCTCCTACCTTTTCTGTGCGTATTTTAGCTGTCATATTTTTGTATATGTTCTTTATTATGTTAATGTATTTACTGTTGACCCTTTGTGCGGTGAGGGCCTCCCATATTTTCTCATGTTTCAGCGAATCAAATGCTTTATTGTAATCTATAAATGCTAAGTAATAGTTTATTCTATATTCATTGCATTTCTGTATCATTTGTTTGATGGTGTGGATGTGGTCGATGGTTGAAAAGCCACTTCGAAACCCTGCCTGTTCTTTTGGCTGATTCTCGTCTATGGTTTTTGTTATCCGGTCCAGTATTATCTTGGAGAAAATTTTATATAAGTTTGACATTAGCGAAATGGGTCTGTAGTTCGATATATCATCTGTTCTCCCTTTCTTGTGAAGTAAGATTATTGTAGATGTGATCCATTGAAGAGGTATATATTCAGTTCTTAAAATTTCGTTAAAAAGGTTTGTTAGTGTGTCCAAGATAGTCTCTGATACTCCATTTAAAAGTTCATTAGAGATGTTATCTTCGCCGGGTGCTTTTCCTCTTTTCTGTGATTTGATGGCTTTAATAACTTCATCTTTCAATATGTTAGGAACTGGTTCTTCTTCGCTACTCATAACTGTTTCGCTACTTGTAATTGATGTACTTGGTTCCTCATGATAAAGATCTCGATAGAAATCAGTTGCTGTATTTAATATTTCGTTTCTTTTAGATTTATGTTTTTGAGATTTATGATGTGTTACGTTAGTAATCCAGTTTTTGTGGTCTTGAAGTTCCTTCCAAGCACTCTTGATTCCACCTAATTTTGTTATGTGGAGTTGTATTAACTTAGTTTTTTGTTTATTTCTATATTTCCTTATTTCAGTGTATATTTCTTTACTTATTTCAATTATGTTTTGTCTATTGCTCTTCCTGTTCTTAAATAAAAGTGATCTTTGTTTTATTAATCGTCTTGCTTCAGATCCTATTCTATCTTTAAATGGTTTGTCTTTTTCTAGGATTTTATTAGTTCCTTTTATTTCTTCTTCTAAGGTATCATATTTTTCCTGGACTGTTCTTAGTTCACTTATTGGTATCAATTTAGTTTTTAAGGATTCTAAAACATGGCTTGGTAATGGTAGTGTGATTGGTTGTTTAGTATTTTGTATATGTTTCCTAGATTTTTTAGGTTCATTTAGTTGTAATTGACCTCGGAGTAATCTGTGATCAGTAAAATAGTCAAAATTGTTGAGGACTTCCACGTTTAAGAAAAGATTCGGTTTATTTGTAGTTATGAAATCTATCTCGTTTCTTATTTGGCCGTTGGGGGATTCCCACGTCCATTTTCTTTTTTGGTTTCTTTTATAAAATGTATTCATAATATGTAAGTTATTTTCTGACGCATAGTTTATCAATCTTTGTCCATTATCGTTTCGCTTGCCGGTTGTATAGGGTCCAAGTATTTTATCTTCTTTCTTTTCTCGTTGGCCAATTTGGCCATTAAAATCTCCCATCACAATAATGTTGTTATACAGGGTCTCCATTGTCTCATTTAGGTTTTCGTAAAAGCTATTTTTAATTTCCTTTTTCGCTACCTCAGTAGGAGCGTATACTTGGACTATGGATGTCGGGTGTTTGTGACCAGGAAAAATAATGTTTAAGATAGCTATCCTGTCTGACACTCTTATTATTAATTATTTTTTAGGTATTTTTTGACTAAGAAGCCTACGCCGTATATTCCTGGTTTTTCATTTTTATAGTATAATATGTATTCTTTATGCTCTTCAATATTTTCTTTCGATCTTCGTACATCACTTATACCAAGAATATCCCAATTAATGTTGTTTAGCGCTTGTTCAAGTTCTGTTAAACATTCTTTTGACTTTAATGATCTTGTATTCAATGTTGCTATGTGGAGTCTCCTTTTCTTAGTGTTTATTATTCTTTTCTTTTCCATTTCCAGTGTAGTATTTTGGGGGGTTTGGTCGATAACCCCGCGGTGACCAACCGTATTGGGGATTTTCTTGTTTTTTCCTTTGTTCTTGCTTATATAGTTTATTTTGATTTCGTTACCGGTGTCTGACATTTCCTATGCGTTATGTTGTTGAGATGGTTTTTCAGTCAAAGACGCAGATCTTGCCCTCATATACTCAAACGCATTTGTTTTATGTAGTTTAGAGGGTGCGATAATATTTTTCGAACCACTACAGAGTGATGTGCTTATGTTGTTAGGTGATATCGAGGCTTCTCTCTTTCTTTTTTCTGTATCTGGTGTTTCTTTTATAACTATTTTATTGTTTCGAATGAATGCGTTTTTTCCATTTTGTTTTTCTTGTTTGAGTTTTTCCTGTAGTTTCTTCCGCATTTCCATCGTTTCTTTCGAAAAATCCTCAGTAATGTAAGTTTGTTTCGGCATTTTCATTTTACTTTTCAGTATTATTAACTTCTTTTGGAATGATGTGAAAGATATAAGTATTGGCCTAACTTTACTCTCTCCTTGTTTTTTTCCTAATCTATAGTAGTTATTTATTTCGTATATATCTATGTCGATATCTAGGTTTTTCAGTGTTTCTTTAATTAGATTGAATAATTCTTGATGGTTCTTTTCTGTTTCTTTTATACCATGTAGTAACAAATTATTTTTCCTATTTTTTTCTTCTAAATATCTTACTTTTCCCTCTAATCTTTGTACCTCATTTTTCAAATATTTATTTTCTTCCAGAAATGGTTGTAGTTTCTCATCTATATTGTGCATGATGGTTTCATTTACACTCCTTGTAATAATTGCGGTTTGTTGATCAAATTCAGTTTTCATCATCTTAAACAGTTCCGCCATTTCCAGTGACATTTCCCTAGAACTCATGTTGCAAAAACAAAACGTTTTATCCCGTGTGTATTGGAACGTATTTTACCCGTTGAGCTAGCAACACTGGGTGACGTTTGCCAGTGATCGGTGTCACTGTCAAGTGGCGATATTTAGTTGTCAATTGATGATGAAATATTTCTAACCTCAATTCTTAAGGTTTTTTATTAGTGATTTAAGATTTATTTTCTTGTGGTTTTCGCGTACCTTTTTAAATATCCACGTAGATCTATCTTTTTGATGAAGAATTTTGTAATGTGCGGCCGGTATTGGTAAATATTCACTGTGATTTCAATTAAAAAACTGGGAGCACTTTTCGTACACTGTTGTCGTTTTGACATCCGGAAACGGAAATGTAAGTGATAGTTTTGATCAAATTGCCGGTAAATTTGACTTTCGCAAAATAATGGCCGAATTTCTTCTTCAAAACAACGTCGAGAAGCACACTGCCCACCTGGTGGAAAATGGTTACCGTAGCATGTGAACTTGCAATACAAGAAATATTGCTTGCACGTTGCCACCCTTGTTGCTAAGACAGCAATTCTTACTTACTGGTAACCTCATTCACTCGTTTCCTACGAGGACCCAACCCTTCAGGGAGTTGTTATTTGGCAGCGGTTTTCTTAAAGGTGGAGGTGGCGGTACTTTCAAAGTCGAGCTGCTTTACGCTCCGTCTCTTAAAAACACCCAGTCCATGACAGACAACATTGTTCACGTTCATGCACACGAATGTTTGTGCTGTCCGGGAATCGAACCCACGATCCTTATATTAAAGTAACCATTTCGCCATCGGGCTCTTCGATCAAAATCTTTTACCCATGTATTTTTTTTATATTGTAGTGCCAGTCGGTACGTTCAATAGTAACACTCTATGGCATAATGTATCTAAAATTTAAGCAAACGCTGATAAATATAAATATATGTGCAGTTCGTACGCGACAGAAGTGTAACCTTAAAAAATGTGAACTTAATAATCACGACAATATTCTGCATTCGTTTTCGTTTACATGGAAAATGTTTTTATTAAAATAATATTTTTTTTATGTACACAATACACCACGGTTGTTATGACGCCTTATCGCAAGCTTAGCAATACGCAGGCGCGCACACACACGTAAAACGCTCGGACCCCGTAATAAACACTGTATAATGCCTTTTATCTCATTCTTTCGCACGTTATATCCTATAGATGTATGTGGTTGTCTCTTTTTCGTTTCATCAAGTTTCAAATCACAGCGATGCTAAACAAGTTTTCATTTCAATAATATACTTTTTTATAATGAAACTTTGTATGGCAGATAAAAGCTGCATGACACATGAAAATTTTATTTTACCGAAACAAACTTTTACAATCTCTGTTTTTCAGAATTTTGTGTATATGTATATCTTTATGCCAGGTCCCATGCGGGGTAGTGCCGAGCGCCATAAGACGCGGTCCTCACACACTTCAGTCGCTTCTCTAACATTCATAGCTCTTTTCACGCTCGCCGGTTTCTGGAGTTCTTGACATTACCTTCTAATAAAACACGACCAATTTGGTCATGGTAGGTTAGTCTCGGTCTTCGGACTCTTACATCCTTCCATTTTTGCATTGTATATCTGTTTCGTACTTCTTTCGTCCTGCATTCTTTCTACATGTCCGAATCAACAGAGCATGCCTTTTTTTATCTTAACACGAGCACTCTCTTTCAGACCAACTTTTCTCCCACGTCGTCATTACGAACGTGGTCAGCAAGCGTTATGCCACAAGTTTTGCGCAATGCTCTCTCGACCGCATTTATTATATTTTCATGCTTTCTCTGCCATACCCAGCTCCATTAGTTAGCGTTGGGATTAGCACCGCGTTGTGTACAGAGAGCTGTCCCTACTGGCTTAGATTTCGGCTGCCTAGAAGTTTACCCAACGCCCCATTCACCCTATTCCCTGCACTCACTCGTCTCTCCACATCAGCGGTGTATGTTCCATTGTTGCTAAAAACGCTTCCAAGATATACAATCTCATTCACTTGCTCCAACACTACATCATGAACCTTAATACTAGTGTTCGTTCTGGTTGTCTCTCTTTCAAATACCATTATCTTGGTTTTCTTCGCATTTAATTGGTAAGCCTTTCTTCATACAATAATGCAGATAGGCAATACAATCATCTTTCATTATTGTAACTAGTGTTTACAATTCGGATGGTGATTCTGCTATTAATACAGCGCCGTCTGCATATAGCAGGCAGTTGACCACTGAGTCACCCATTCGCATTGCCACATTCAGACCTATTTCTTATTCTCTGAATACAACTGTCCAGATACAGGATGAATAGCCGAGCCGACAGCATGCATCCGTGTCTGACACCAGTGTTGACATCAAACCAGGGCGACAAGCTGCCGTCCACCCGCACACATGCTGTACAATCCTCATGAGTGGATTGCACAGCACGGAACAGGTCACCGTCAATCCCATATCTGGGCAAAATGTTCCAGAGATTCTTTCGCACGACCCTATCAAATGCTTTCTCAAGGTCCACAAAACCGCAGAAAACCTTCTGATCCAAAGCCAGATGCTTCTCTACGATGTTGCGGAGTGAAATACTTGATCCGCACATCCTCTGACGCTTCGAAATCCACCCTGTGCTTCCCAAAGCATTCCATCGGATTTCACCCTCGTTCTCCTTTAAATGATTTTACCATACACTTTAGCTGCTAAGATGATCAAACTGAAGGCTCTATAGTTGGCGCCGATATATATTGAGCCCTTGACAAGGGCACGATGACGTGCGCGTCTCCAATCGCTCGGGACCCTTCCGGTTCTCCAGCATAATTTGTTAAAAAACCAGAAGGCGTCCCTAACGTAGGTGCTACCTAGTTTGATCATCTCAGCTGTTACCATATCGATTTCCGCTGACTTTTCATTTTTCAAACTTCATATCGACCATTCAATCTCATCCAAGGTAATGTCTTCGTGGTACGCTGGCACTGCCGAGTCAATAACAGACTCCTTCACAGTGCCAGCGTCATGGACATAATCATACATTTCTCTAAAGTATTCGCTCCACCGTTCTAACACTTCCTGAATGTTAGCAAGAATGCCACCAGCTTTACATTTTATCTTGTCCATTCTGGATGCTAACGAACCACTTCGAGACTACTTTACCTCTCTCCAGAAGAGTTAGGTATTTGCCTCGAAATTCTTCGTCAGCCTCTCTTCCTCATTCATAAGAAGTCTTTCACGCTTTTCTTTCCTTTCTTTTCGACTGTATATTTCTTTCTTCGTTTCTTTCAAACCATCACACGGTGCAAAGATGATACGTAATCCAGCCACGCTTTCCTCTTTTTTTCCACAGAGGATTCAACCTCCGCATCCCACCAGGCATCTCCTCTCATTGTTCTACGTCTCTTTGCGCATCCACATGATTCCTTCGCACTGCCCTCCATACTTTCTTTCAAAACTTTCCAACATTCGCCTACATCTGAGACGGAAAGACTCGCGTTCGCAAGTCTTTCACTGACTAAACGTACATATGTATTCCTTATACCTTCAGCTTCCAATTTTTCACTTCTTATTCTTTCATGATCTCCGAAAGGAATACGCACTCGCCAGTGTCCCCACTTCTTGAAAAGCCCCACAAACCGGCTTATCACTAGGTAGTGGTCCGACTTTCGGAAACGTCCATCTATCAAAATCAAATCAATCACACTTTTCTGTTCATTCCGTCTCCATGTGTAAGTGTGAATATCCTTGTGATGAAAGAACGTGTTCGACACAAAGAGGTTTCGGTCCATACATGCGTCTAAAAGTAACTTATCAGAATTTTGTTTGTTATGATTTTCTAAAAAAAATAAGGTTTTTATAATATGCTAAGTTATAAATAATAAAATTTCTAGAAAAACTGTTCTAGATATTTACAAATTTTAGCTATTCGTAAAATTTCGTCAACATTCAATAATTGTATGCTGCAATCATTGACAATTGACTATTTACGTTTCTATATGTATTCATTAAAATCTCGACGACGAATAAATCTTATACTTCTTGTTACCTTGTCTTCTTTCTTCATTCTTGTCCTCGAACACACAAAAGTAAAAATGTAATTCTTCATACAAAAATAATCAACTGATTAAACAATTTATAGTTCTCAACGGGATTATAAAAGCTGTGTAAAAGTTTCTTAAAATCCGAAAACTATTTTTCAATTTGGCAAACAAAACAACAACATATAATTAAATAAATGTATATATTTAAATGAATCTATTGTTAATGTTACACTATAGAAAAAGTATAATTTTACGAATTAAATTATAAATAATACATATCATTCCCTAAGTTTGAACTTAAAGATAGTAGGGGTGTGAATTCCTCCACGATCGACGCTTATCCACGTCATAATATCGAGGTTCCGAGTTTAATTCAATGTCTTCATAAGCATTCAACGGATTTTCACTCAATGTCAAAGAGATTCACTATCACTAATCAAGCAAATATTTACTTAAGTCTAATACTCTTACTCAAAACAAAACTTTTCTGCTACATAAAATCTTATAGCAGTGCCACATAAAAATCTCATAACAATAGAATAACAAAAATAGTATTGCTTGTTACATATGCTCATAGACTAGATATAGATGTATAAATTCATTCATTGAGCTTGTTAAGCTAGGCGAATACGCATGTTCAGCAACACAACACACTCAACAACGACTGTAGCAGTAGATTTATCTCCATTATTTTGGCACGTTACGGCATGGTCCCGGCGTTCGTCGATAGATGGCAGTTACACCTCGTAAATGATCAAGCTCCTAAAGAAATCTGATCCATGCACAACCACAATGGGAGCACAAGTGTCCTCGGTCGAAACCCAGTAGTGGGACGTCAAGTATGGTTGACGAGGATGCTCATTAGTCTACAAGAAAGTCGACCAATAAACGACGTTGAGTATAAAGAAAGAAAAAGGGAAAAAGAAACGAGAGAAGCGGTCGATGTACACAGCTGTCTCTCGCCCGTTGCAGAAAGTCTCGTACTGGGGGATGGAGGCAGATGTGCTAGCTCGAGGGTCCACTGTGTTGGGGAATATATGCTGTGAACAAATGTAAAACTATATCGTTATTTTATAGTGTCTTGCTAAAGGAGGCAACTAACAATTCAACAAATTTAAACCGATAGATAGTTAAGTTACACTTCACCAAACATCTTGTAGATAAAGGATTGTTATATAAGATAAAGGATAAGTTATCACACTACGCATAAAGTCGTAAAGGGATAAAATTAAATATTAAGGAAGAAATTAGGAATAAAAAATTCAAACATTTCTCTGATGAACAAACAGACAGATCTAAACAACTCTCGTCTATTAGTTATAGGTAGGAGTTGCTAAAATCTGTCTGTCTGTTTTGCTGCTTAGAGATATCTTTTCATTACAGCGCCTGAGAATGCCCCTGGAGTTTGCGTCTTCAGGATATATATGATATCTCCAGGATACGTGTTGCAGACGATCAGAGCAGCCATTGCATCTACAGCATGCGAGCACTTGCTCAGCACCACTTCTTTCAGTTGGGCTGTATTTTTGTCCGCCCCTCGAATTTTATAAAAAAAAGAGTTAACCCTAATCAGCGTTACACATATTGACTGTAACAAGTTTCGGATATGCTGAGGTTTTCCCAATGGACTACAGTGGGGTTCTTCAAAAAAGGCGTGAAGAGGTTCTTATAGGGTCCGCAACACAAGAGTGACACCCCTGGTGATGCATGCTTGTTTGCCACCTTGGTAGTATAAAAAACACACTTTTAAACATACATTATGTAGAGATAGAGTGATTATGTGTAAGTCACCTTAAAAGCGTCCAAGTCGCGGGACAAATCCTCATCTGAATATCCCTTCATGGCCTTCGTGGCAACCGGACCCATGTAGTTGTTGACGACAGCGAACTCAAACAGGGACAGAAACACGAAGACAGAACATGACGACATCCAAACATCGATCGCCTTCACGTAGGACACTGGTGGTAGACTCTGTTGGGATTGTGTGTTTTGGGTTGCTGAAAGAATATTTCATATTAATTGGGGTACAATCATAGATAACAGACACATTGCGCTGACATTGCATTAGTCCTTCTTCCACTCGCGCTGAACAAGTGGAATAATGTCAGCGATGATAGTTTATTCCTTATGGCAATATATAAAGCGCAAGGAAGTTCGATTTTTAATATTTGAGGAATTTCTTTGCTCAAGAGACCCCGCTCTTTTGTAGCAACATCTAAATTATAGAATCTTGCATACAATACATTTTTTTAATGTTAGTACAGGAAAAGTCACTAGATAGACTAGTGTGACATAATCTAACTAAGGCCTTCCCTTTCCTTCCTTCGAAGGTCTGACAGTACTGCCATCAGGGCAGTCGCTCCATCTCAAAATCAGCATCTTCACAAAATCGTTAGGCTTAGATAGCGAACCTCGCCAATTCTAATGGATTAGGAAACGAGATAACGCTAGAACGAAGAAGAAACGAATATTTATCCAAATATTTGTCCTTTATTTCAATATTTATTTCAATATAAACATGTTTTCGTTTGGTATAAGATCATCATTTTTTTAATATAATATTTTATCATATAAAGTAAAATTATGATATTATTGTCTGTTTATATACATTTGCATTTAAATTACTATGAGAAATTATTAGAAATAATTATACCAATGGAGTGTAAATCACTGTAGGCATATTTAGGGCCAAAGCAATACCCATCTGCACTTTTTATACCCGGCCAACTATCAGCATGTATATAATTGAGGTTAATTAGTACGTAGTATATTATGTACTAGTGTTAAATATAGGTTCTCAATATTATGCTAGATATAACTGAGTTGAATATTAAACTATAGGGTAAAAGTAAAAAAAAAGTAACATCTTGCGAAAATCCGAACTGCTACCAATTCCTGATCAAGCTCTCAACCTTTATAATACTCTTTCATCGGAACAGAAAGAATTGGTTCTGAAATTAATAACTAAAAATCGAAATTGTTTTACTCAAAGTTTATTCGAATTACAAATGTAACCGAAACGGAAATTCTTTTATCAGATCCAACTCTAGTTGCATATAGATCATACCGATTAAGATACTTAATTACTAAACGTGAAAAAGTTCGTGAAATTGTTAATGAACTTATAGATAATGATATAGTAGAAGAGTCGACTTCTTCTTACGCAACCCCTATAATCCTAGTAGCCAAGAAAACTGATGGAAGCAGGTTATGCGTTGATTTTAGGGCCTTGAACAGAAAAAACTGTTAAGGACCATTTTCCAATGCACAGAATAGACGACCAGCTGGACTCACTTAAAGGAAGTAGATACTTCTCAAGCCTTGACTTTGCAAGTAGTTACTACCAGATTTCAGTTAAACCGGAATGTAGACACCTCACCGCATTTGTTACACCTGACGGACTTTAGCAATAAAAAAAATGCCATTTGGACATGTCAATTCACCTTCAGTTTTTCAAAGGACAATTAACAAGATTCTAGGTAATACCTGATTTAAGACCGCTCTCACTTAAATGGACGATCTTGATAGAAAGCAGAAATTTCCACGAAAGTTTAAAACGACTTGAAGAAGTTTTTCTTAAAATTTGACTTTAACTTTTACTAAATGTAACTTCTTCAAAGAGGAACTTGAATATTTAGGATATGAAATATGAAAGCGAAAGAGAAATTAGACCAGGTAAACAAAAAATTACAGCAGTTGAAAATTTTCCTATCCCCACAAACCCTCATGAAATACGTAAATAGGTAAATCCTTTAGGTAAGTAAATACGTACTTTCGTTAATTTATATACAATTTTGCTACCATAGCACGTCCTCTAACAGACTTAACTCGACCTTCGAAAACTAAAAGAGAATTTTATCAAGCGTCCATTATTAGGCATTTTGACCCAAACATACGTACTTATTTACATACTGACGCTAGCAAATTTGGACTGGCGGGAATTGTGATGCAACAAGAGGACGAATCCTCAGCCATAAAGCCAGAAGCTTATTTCAGTAGAAAAACAAGTTAGATGAGCAAAATTATCATGTCTACGATTTAGAAACACTAGCGGTCGTGGCTTCTGTTCAAAGAATTCGTTTTTAGGGTTCCGTACCCAAAGAGTAAAACGGAATCCTATTACTGAGGCTCCGCTGTCCGTCCGTCCGTCCGTCTGTCACAGGCTGTGTCTTGAACTATCTGTCTCTTGAACCGTGATCGTTAGACAGTTAAAATTTTCACAGATGATGTATTTCTGTTGCCGCTATAACAACAAATACTAAAAAATAGAATAAAATACATATTTAAGGGGGCTCCCATACAACAAACGTGATTTTTTTGGTCATTTTTGCTTGATATTGATAACGGCAACAGGTAGACGCTTGAAATATTTACAGAATATTTAGTTATATATTCATAAATAATAATTAAATTAAAATAAAACAAATATTTAAGGGGGGCTCCCATACAACAAACGTGATTTTTTTGCTGTTTTATAGATAATAGTACGGAACCCTTCGTGCGCGAGTCCGACTCGCACTTGGCCGATTTTTTTCATACCACGTCGGGAAGCATGCAAGCATACGGTCCACCTGATGTAAAGCAGTTACTGTAGCCTATTAATGCTAGTAATATATTAAATATCAACCGCGCGATGCCTCCTCTGCTGCTTATAAATAACTCCTTATGAGCTTACTGGTGACCTCACTCACACGTAGGAACACAACAACCCTCTAGGGAGTTGTTATTTGGCTACAATTTTCTGTGAGGTGGAGGTACTTCCCCAGACGGGTTGCTTTAATGCGCCCTACCTCTCTTAAACTTAAGGTTATGAGAATGATATAAAAATTGACTTACCCAACGTGAGCAATGAGGTGACGCCAAGTGTTACTCTCGCGGGTATAGCCTCAGGTTTGATCCAGAATGATATCCAGGACATGACCACGATGAGAGCTGATGGAATGTAGGTATGGAAGAGATGGTAGCCGAGCCGGCGGCGAAGATTGAACACTATAGCGAGACAAGTGAAGTTACCTGGAAAGTAGATGACTATCATTAACTAAGAGAGAGAAGAGGTAAACGTGAAAGGTTTTCTCAAAAGCCTTTTTTATACTACGTCGGGATGCATACGAGCATTCGGCTCACCTGATGTAAAGCGGATACCGTAGCCCATTACGCTTGCAATTCATTAAGTAATACTCGCGCGATGCCAGCTCTGCTGCTAACATAGCAACTCCTTAGGAGCTCATTGGAGACCTCACTCACACGCAGGAACACAACAACCCTTTAGGGAGTTGTTGTTTGGCTTCAGTTTTTCTGTGAGATGGAGCTACTCCCGCAGACGGGCTGCTTTGATGCGCCCTACCTCTCTTAAACACACCCAGACTAAAACAAACAGACATGTCCATGCACACAAATGTATATCCTGTGTGGGAATCGAACCCACGAGCGTTGGTGTCAAAGTAGCGTAACATCGCGTTTCACTACTGCGCCACCGAGCTCGCCATGACCTCTGCAAACTAATGAAACCAAAGTTTTTTTTATAGATATTTCACATCTATTATATAAATTTAATATGAATTTGGTACTCTAAATAAAATATGGACGATAGTATGTTAAGAGACTTCGAATTTTACGTTTACTATTTCTAATGTAAATGACTGACTGACAGTAAGAAATCTTATGAAGGGTTCGTTTTTTACTTTAGTATACGGAACCCTAAAGAGGTGTAATATGCGACAAAATACACGTATTATACGTATATACATGTTGCAAACATGGAACAGAGGCATCTCTCGTATTTTGCCC